>CM040625.1:35240160-35406173 GCA_022817965.1 Solanum lycopersicoides
TCTTGCGCATTGATGATATATATGGTTTGACCCCCTACCTATGTAACCCTACATGAAGGTGTGATTAGCTAAGGTTAGGAGTCTTGAATGTAATTTCAAGTCATTCTTGTCTCCTATGCTACTATATGTTGTGTGGTCTATGCTATAATGTGCATTGTGGTCTTAAGAGGGTCTTCATCAATACGTTGTTTATAGATATTATGTGATCATGTTGACCCATGTACACACACCTATACCTCATGCATGTGCTTACAAGTAGTATAGGTTCATGGTGTCTAATGAAGGGATATTCTCATATGCACTTGTGTTTACTAATATGCATGTAATATATGTGTCTATGAGGTATGCTATGTGTCCCTAAATGAGGATGACTTTATAGGTGTACTAGTATGGACAAGGGTATTGGACATAGTCTATGCATTTCACATGTGTGCCTTCATAGGATAGTTTCTAGGTTTGTGATCTATTTACATGATTCTGAATGCATGATTGAGCTATGAATATTTCTTATATGATAGCATTGTGTCTAAATGTGTTTGTATGAAAGGATTGCTCATATAGTTACACCTATACTCTTATGCATGAATGAAGAAAAGTATGAATATGTGTGGCCTAAGGGTGTTTATGTGAAAGTATAGTCACATACATGTATACACACATATGAAGTATGTTTATGATGCTTGTTTAATGATCTAGTCTATAGAGGGGCTCTTGAAAGGTTTTCTCAAGGGTATCCTAAACTATATGGTGCTTGAATATTCTATGTCCATTTGAAAAGTTTTCTCACATGATGTAGGTTGATGAAAGGACTTTCTCATCTATGACCTATGAGCTAAGAATATGATGGGATGACTCTCTTAAAGCCTATGTTGTATAAAGTAATAATAATAAAGACTTTTCAATAAGGGAACTTAGTTTAGCACAGAGTGAACTTAGATGAGGGGTGCCCCTTCCCAGTTTGGGAAGGCTTGTTTACCATAGTCCTCATGAGGTGGATAACTATAATGCCCCATTTGGCATAAAAAGGGTTTCCATGTATGCCTCTAAGTTCCATAAACTATGCTTGCCCCATAGGATCTAGCAAGTGATATCACCTAATATGCTAGCATGATGTCAATGTTCTACTTTCGCAAGGTAGATCACCTTATGTTGGTGTAAGGCTATACAACACAAAATTCCATGTTTAGCACCCATGGTCTTAGTGTCGGTTAATTCTGTAGTTTTCCAAAAGTAAAATGGATAATGGAAGTAAAGTAAGGAACCTAACTAGGAAAACCTAAGGGAAGTTGCTTAGTGTAGGTGGGGGTATGAGACTTTACCTATGCATTGCACAAGTAGCTCTTCAAGGGAGAAGAGCTTGAAAGGTGGTGCTCTCTATTTGAGCAATTCTACTAATTGAAAAAAGAAAGACGAGAAGAGGAGAAAATAACGTAAAATTTCCAGTTTTCAACCATGATTTCAGGTACGATCATAAATGTCATATTTTTGCTATTTTATTGTGGATTAATGACAAAGTGAATTTAAATGATGGTGATGAAATAGATTAGAGAATATTTGGTAGGTTTTAGAAAAATCAATAATGAAAAGGAAAAAATGTGAGAGAATTTCACAAGATCAAATTCTAAAAAATGGCTTATGCACCATTTATTTGCATTAAGCTTAGAAAAATTGAATGCACATTTGAGTAATTAGATGTTGACTTTAGATCTGAACAAAATGATTCAATTAAGGAAAAATTACATAAACACACAACTTAAGATATCGTAATCTCTAAAATTTCCTTTCAATTAAAAAAATATAAAAATATCCTCTCAGATACACCTTTCCCATTAAGTAATGGACCATCTGCAATGTATCGGGAAATCAAGGAAGGTATCCGAGAGCAATGGAAGTTCAAATTATTTGTAATCGAGGAAACTTCCAGGATATGATATAATTAGCTCTCAAATGTATGTATAATTATTTTTATTTCTTTCTTTGTAAAATATTTATTTCTCTCCTCACTTTAAACTGTTTTCCTCTTTCAGCAATTTCTTTATCTTTACATTTTTAATTGTTTTTTTAAAATAATGTGTATTATTAAAAAAAAAATCTAAAAAAAGTTTCCTTTGATTTTAACATTTTATTTTTATGATGTAGATTTTTTTACTCGTTTCGATAATCGTCTGACATTAACTTATTTTCAATACAAGATATTTGCAATCAAATTAAAAAGAAATACCAAAAAAAATTGGAATAAATATAATCCACAGAAAAAAGAAGAGAAAATATAATTGTAACACCCTTTATCCTAAAAAACCAAAAAATGCAGATTTCAGAAGTTACAGGTGCAACCCTCGATTGCCACCCCCGGGCCGTAGGGTGACCCACGACCCGTGCTAGTGGTCCGTGGATGGCCACCTATGACCCTTCCCTAGGAACCTTCAAAATTTAGCCAAGTGGCGACCCATGGCCGGATCCCCAGAGTCAGCCTCCTAGTTGCCAAACGATGATTGACCAGCACGAACCGTCGGTCCTGCCACGGTCCGTCAGTTCCGTCTGTCGATGTCCCTCGACGGCAGTTAAATCAGGGGTCGTTTGGTCTTTTCTGTATGCGTTGGACCCCTAAACTACGTCATTCAAACCCTAAACTACATAGATTTGGTAAGTCTTAGCCTAGTAACTAAATTAGAATCTACTCTAAGAAAATCATTCACAAAATACATAGAAAAATTAGAATGAAGAAGGAGAAAGAGTCAACGAAGCCCTAGTCCAAAAACACATGTTATCATCAGTTCTAGACCCGAAATCGAAATATTTCTTCATGGAATTCGTCACTAGGTATGTGAGATTTCACTAGTAGGTTCCTTTCACCGATTAAGTCCCTAGATTTCAGTCAGAATCTTGATTCCATTAATATTATCTATACTTAGGATTTCTTGAATGTTAGAAATTGTTGGGTTTTCACTATTAGAATGATCCAAATAAGTTCGTTTGGTGTAGATTTTTTCATAAATTCAGAACTCTAGCCATGTAGTTATTTTACTTCATGAATTAAGCATATATGCTAGGTCGGCTATTTCAGATAGACATGTCTTAATATTCGAATGCTTCATTATCATTATATTGATGTTATTTTCCTAATTTGCATGTCCGTTTTGAGTTATCCAGTATTACAATATTCCAGTCATAAAATGTTAACTACATAATCAATTGGCAATAAAAGAGAAAATAAAAATAATAAATAAGAAAAGAACAAAAGTAATTTTTTTTGCTTTAAAAGTTAAAAATATCTAAAGAGAAAAAAAATAAAAAGAAGATAAACTAACCAAAAAAGAAGAAGAAAGAAATAATAAAATTATTATCAAATGGTCTCTCCATAAATAATAATATGAAGAAAAAAATATGAGAAAAGAATAAAAAGAGAAAATAAAAATAATTAATTAAAAAGAATAAAATAATTTATTTTATTTTCTTTAAAATGTGAAAATAAAGAAAGAGAGGAGATAAAAAGAAGATAAACTAACAAGAAAAAGTAGAAATAATAAAATTATTATAAATGGTATCGCTAATAAAGGATAAAATAAAAAAAGAATAGAAAATAAAAAGAATAAAGGAGAAAAGAATAAGAGATAAAAGAAAAATAATAAATGAGAAAGAACAATTTTTTATAATGATATGACGAAAAGAATAAATGAGAAAAAAATAATGGGTGTATGAGTTGTAGTTTTATTTTTAAATAATAAGTGTTTCTTGAATTACTTTGGATTGGAGTATTAACATGTAATTATTTTCGGTTTTATTGCCCAATTATGTAGTGCCCCGCGTCCCCACCCCCCACCCAAAAAAAAGGAAAAAATATATTAAATACAAGGCAATTTTTAATATTTTTTACGTAAGAAAACTTTTTTTGAAAAAGAAAATTAAAAAAATAGTTTTACAGATGGCGGCACATGTGTATCACCGCACTACTTGAAGTTGGGTACTGACTCAATATCAACACAAAAACTGGAAGAAAGTACCAAAAAATGTATTTCAAGAGGGCGGGGGAATGAAGGTAATAGGACCCTAGTTAATTTCAGTTGTGTCACTCGAATTTCAGTTATAGTTCAGGGGTACTTGTGTCTTATCCTAAATTTTTTTTGTAAGCAAAGAAAATTGAAGGAATAAGTGTAACATCTCGCAAATTGAGACAGCTAGCAAGAAGCTTAGAAGTTGAAATAGTAAGTTTTGGAAAGAATTAAAAATCTGGAAATTTTCTTAAGTTAAGAAAAAAAATCAGTTTTTGGTCAACTTCAAACGACAATAACTTGTAGATCAAGATGAGTTAGAGGTAGTTCTTCATATGGTTGGAAAGCCCTTGGAGAGATCTTTCTAATGCCGCCGAGTTTTTACGATTTCAATTTCAATTTCGTATGAGTGAGTTATGCCTTTCGGAAGTTGGGTTGTTGGAGTAAGGATAGTCCAATAAGGATTTGGAAAGGGCAAAGTTATCTTTTTCTTATCCAATTATTTTATTTCATTTTTAGGTAATAAATTTGGGTCTAAACTGATTTTATTCAGTCCACACTTTTACAAAACAAGTTAGGATTTTAAGAGAAGAGAAAAGAAGAGGAGAAAAGAGGAGAAAGGAGAAAAGGAGAAAAGGAAGGGGAACGTTCAAGATCGCCGAAATTCGGCTTGTGAAAATTGTCGTGGGTGATCCCTATAAAGGTATGTGAGAACTTTCTGTGTTGGGTTAGTTCACCCACACACCAATTTGTTTAGTTCAGTGAAGTATGAATAGATTTAATGATGAACATTGAAATTCTTGAAAAACAATGGTCAAATTCTTGTTTGTTGAAGTTGTAGTATGTTCTAGTTGATTGTATTCGTGTTTCCGTTTTGTTTTGCGGGTCTAATCTATTGGGTATTGAGGTTATTAGTGATCCTAAGTGATTGAGGTGAGATCCATTGAAGTTTAGAAGGTTTAAAGGTGAAAAATGGAGAAGAAAAGTCGAAACGCGTGTCTGTAGGACCTTGGGGCGCCGCGCCAGCCAAAGCGCCGCAACTTGGCCTCTGAAGTTTGGAGCCAGGCGCCCCACACCTCTCAGAGCACCAAGGACACCAATTCACCCCATTCATTCCCATATTTTCGTACTAGTTCCTAAGCGATGTACCCACCTTTCCTAGCTAATTCCTACACTCTAAGATACATCTAAACATCATGAAATCATCCATAAAAATGAGATCATGAACCTTGAATCCATAAGCAAATTCAAGGAAAGTTAAGATCAAAGTCAAAGATGTTATGAGTCAAGTCTAAAAGTTATGAAGTAATTCAAAGCAAGTTTTTAAAAGTTTCCAAGAGTCTTTAACAAACATGTTAACTTTGTTTTAAGGCTCAAGTTACAAGTTAAGCAAAGAGTAAAGAATTGAGTTTGATTCTCAAAAGTTATAAGGGAACTAAGTATTCCCTAAGAGTTAAGTTTCAAGTTAAGTAAAGAGTAAAGAGTTGAAGTTCATACTTTAAAGAAATATAAGGGAACTAAGTATTTTTCGAAGAGTTCTTTCAAGACTCAAGTTTCAAGCTACGTAAAGAGTAAAGAGTAAAGAGTTAAGTTGAAGTCTTGTCTTCAAAAGTATTGGGGGACTAAGTATCTCCAAAGAGAATTTACAATGTTTTTACATTTAAACAAGCAAGGAAGCTATGTTTTCTAAAGAGCCTTGGGGCTATTTTTCAGAAAAGAGTTATAGCTTTATAAAATGAAGCAAGCAGGGAAACTAACATTTCCAAGATAGCCCTTGCGCAAAGTTTTTGAGCACTAATCTCAAATCACACGAAAAGTTGTTTTCAAATCATACAAGATAAGTATATTTTGGGAGTAGTATTGAGCACCGATGTGGGGATGCGAGTTCCACATTAACTCAAGTCTCCATGAAACCATGTAGCCGTCATTGGTAGAAAAGGGTTATAATTTTTGGATGAATCCTTTTCATAGTTTACTACTGGATCCATTAGGCAGTTCAGATTATATACTCTAGGAAGGTTAGGATGACCGGTCAGCGTGGGCCGATTAACGTTTTATCATCACAATAGCTCTTAAATGATGGTTGTCGGTTAGAGAAAATCCCACAACAGTAATTGCATGGTTCCTCAAGAGGTTCTGCTTAGTATGAATGGGGGTATAAGATTTCATTTATGCATTGCACGAGTATAATTAAAGAGGAATCATGATATGTTTTCTTTATTATTAAGATTATGAGTTTACATCTAATTATTTTGTATTTTTACATAGATATCAGAGTCAATTGTATTTTTGCATACACAGAGTTGAAATCCATGTTTTAAACAACTTTTCTTTATATTGCACATGTTTTTATACTTATATATAATTAAATGAGTAGTTATAATGAGTTAGTTATTCATGAGTTGAGCATAGGCAAACTAAGTGTTCTTTCTTACTCCTTTTCATGCTTAAGTTGTTGTTTAGCATTCCAACTCGCATACTCGTACATTCAATGTACTGATGTCAATTGGCCTGCATCATATCATGATACATACACAGGTAACTAAAATTAGCATTCGGTGTACCATTGATCTAGTGAGCAACTCAAAGTCATTTGGTGAGCCTCCCTTCATTCAGAGGACATATTTATCATTCAAGTTATTGTTTTTAATTTTAAGTTGTTAGGATGATTGGGGGTCCTAACCCAACATCCCTCTTTATTTTAGAGACTTGATAGAGTTAGTTCCTTTAGTCTTTTCATATCTCTTGTAAACTATGAGACTTGAGTTGCCATTTTGGCTAAGTATTATTTTAAAGTTATTTCTTGAGTTAAGTAAGCCGTGCCAATGGTTCGCTCAAGACCAGCAATGGTTATTGGGTGCCGGCCACATCCAGGGTGTAGGCTCGAGGTGTGACAAACTTGGTATCGAGCACACAGTTCAAGATTCCTACAGAGTCTATGAAGCCATGTTCATAGAGTCTTAGTCATCGGTGTGAAGCACGCCACTTGTATGATTAGAAGGCTGCGACATTTAGGAATTCTTCACTTCTTTCATATTTCTTTCGTGCGTTAGAGTTTATCTCTAAAATGTTTCCTTCCAATTCGTGTCTGCACGTGTTCTTAGAGAATCATGCCTCCACGAAGAGTAGTCAGAGGTCGTTTAGCTAGGAGGATTGTTGAGGAACAAGAGTTGTCAAATGCACCTGAGTGCAACCTCAAGTAGAAGTGACCCGCTGATCTGTGAGACTATCCGGATATTATGTCAAGTTGCGACTCATCAAGTTGGACAGAGAGGTAATAAACATGAAGTGGCTGATACCTCAAGGATTCGTGAGTTTTTAGGGATGAATTCACCAAGCTTCACAGGTTCAAGTGTAACAGAGGATCCACAAAACTTTGCTGAAGTACTTCATAAATTTTTGTCATATTGCATGTTGTTGATGCTGAGAGGGTAGAACTAGCTGCATACAACCTAAAGGGTATCACTAGAGTCTGGTTCGACCAATGGAAAAGGAATAGGGCTGAGGATGCACCGATAGTGAGTTGTGCTGTGTTTGAGAATGCTCTCATGGGACATTACATTCCCTGTGAGTTGCGAGAGGAAAAGATTAAAGAATTCCTAACCCTTAATCCGGAGTCTATGAGTATTCATGAGTATAGTCTGAAGTTTGCACAACTTTCCCGCTATGCTCCAAAGATGGTTGTTTAGATGAGGAGTAAGATTAGTTTATTTGTTGTTGGATTATCTCGTCAGCCAAGAAAGGAAGGCAAGACAACAATGTTGATAGGGGATATGGACATAGCAAGGCTAATGATCCATGTGCAACAAGTTGAGGAAGATAAGAAAGAGTTAGCAAAGGAGGTGCATAGACTTGCACGATTAGGAGTTTGATAAATGAATTACACAGAAGGAGGATTAGTGGTGATGAATGAGTCTGAAACATCATTAGTGAGAGAAGTAAAAGGTTAGCAAGACCAAGACCCTATCTGGCTTGAATTAAAGGCAGGTGTTCATAAGCAAAAAGTGATGACTTTTAAACAAGGGGGAGATGATGTATTAAGATATCAAGGTAGGTTGTGTGTACCAATGGTAGATGATTTAAATACTTTAAAGTTTCACCCATGAAGGGTGTTCTGAGATTTCGTAAGAATGGAAATAAGTTTGTAGAGAAGCTACTTGAAAAGCTAAAGAGGATAGAAAAAAAATTCACCTACATCTCTTCAAATACGGAGAAGTGACAAATTGAGGTACTAATCCTTTTCTTGGCATTGATATTAAGTTGGCATGTTGTGTTTATATTTTGCTATAGGGTGTATGAGATGAATGTAAGATGTTACACCATAAACCTAGCAAGAAATAATCTCATTCGAGGAAGAATGTTAGCAAGGGGAAGATATTGTAACATCTCGCAAATTGAGATAGCTAGGAACAAGCTTTGAAGTTGAAATGGTAAGTTTTGAGAAGAGTTAAAAATCTGGAAATTTTCTTAAGTTAGGAAAAAATGAGTTTTTGATCAACTTCAAACGGCCATAACTTCTAGCTCAAGATGAGTATGAGGTAGTTCTTGATATGGTTGGAAAGCCCTTGGAGAGATCTTTCTAAAGCCACCGAGTTTGCGCGATTTCGATTTCGTATAAGTGAGTTATACCTTTCAGAAGTTGGGCTATGTTGGATTAAGGATAGTCCAATCCGAATTTGGGAAGGGCAAAGTTGCCTTTTCCTTACCCGATTATTTTATTTCATTTTTGGGTAATAAATTGGGGTATAAACTAATTTTATTCAGTTCACGCTTTTAGAAAACAAGTTTGGGTTTTGAGAGAAGAGAAAAGAAAAGGAGAAAAGACGAGAAGGTAGAAAAGGAAGAAAGAACGTTCAAGATCGTCGAAGTTCGGCTTGTGGAAATCGTTGGGGGTGATCCCTATCAAGGTATGTGAGACTTTCTCTTTTTTGTTAGTTCACCCACACACCAATTTGTTTAATTCAGCGAAGTATGAATAGAGTGAATGATGAACATTAAAGTTCCTGAAGAACAATGGTTAAATTCTTGTTGGTTGAAGTTGTTGTATGTCTCAGTTGATTGGATTCATGTTTCCGGGTTATTTTTCGGGTATAATATATTGGGTATTTAGGGTATTAGTGATCCTAAGTGATTGGGGTGAGATCCATGGAAGTTTAGAAGGTTTAGAGGTAAAAAACGGAGAAGAAAAGTCGAAACGTGCATCCATAGGGCCTTGGAGCGCTGCGCCTCCCATAGCCCCACATGACAGTCTCTATCCATAAGGCCTTAAGGCGGTACGCCAGCCAGAGCGCCCCAACTTGGTATTTGAAGTTGGGGGCCTGTCGCCTCACGCCTCTCAGAGCGCCAAGGACGCTAGTTCACCCCATTCATTCCCCATATTTTCGTACTAGTTCCTAAGTGATGTACCCACATTTACTAGTTGATTCCAACACTCTAAGGTACGTCTAAACATCATGGAATCATCCATAAAATGAGGTCATGAACCTTGAATCCATAATCCAATTCAAGTAAAGTTAAGATAAATGTCAAAGAAGATAAAGTCAAGTCCAAAAGTTAAGAAACAAGTCAAAGAAAATTTTCGAAAGTTTCCAAGAGTCTTTAACAAACAGTTAACCTTGTTTTAAGGCTCAAGTTACAAGTTAAGCAAAGAGTAAAGAATTGAGTCCAATTCTCAAAAGTTATAAGGGAACTAAGTATTTCCTAAGAGTTAAGTTTCAAGTTAAGTAAAGAGTAAAGAGTTGAAGTTCATCCTTTAAAGAAATATAAGGGAACTAAGTATTTCCCGAAGAGTTGTTTCAAGACTCAAATTTCAAGCTAGATAAAGAGTAAAGAGTTAAGAGTTAAGTTGAAGTTCTTTTATTCAAAAGTATTGGGGGACTAAGTATCCTCAAAGAGATTTTGAAATGTTTTCACATTTAAACAAATAAGGAAGCTAAGAGTTCCAAAGAGCCTTGGGGCTAGTTTTTAGAAAATAGTTATAACTTTATAAAATGAAGCAAGCAGAGAAACTAAGTTTCCAATATAGCCCTTGAGCAAAGTTTTTGAGCACTAATTTAAAATCACAGGAAAAGTTGTTTTCAAAACATACAAGATAAGTATATTTTGAGAGTAGTATTGAGCACCAATGTGGGAATGCGAGTTTCAAATTAACTCAAGTCTCCATGAAAACCATGTAGCCATCATGGGTAAAAGAGGTTCATACTTTTTAGATGAATTCTTTTCACAGTTTACTAGTGGATCCATTAGGCAGTTCAGGTCCTATTCTCTGGAAGGTTAGGATGGCCAGGCAGTGTGGGTCGAGTAACGTTGTATCATCACTATAGCTCTTAAGTGATGGTTCTCAGTTTGAGAAACTCCCACAACTTTAATTGCATAGTTCCTCTAAAAGTTATGCTTAGTATGAATGGGGGTATGAGACTTCATTCATGCATTGCATGAGTAGACTTTGAGAGGAAGCATGATATGTTTTCTTTATTATTAAGATTATGAGTTTACATCAGATTATTTTGTATTTCGACATACATCTCATAGTCAATTGTATTTTTGCATACACAGAGTTGAAACCATGTTTTAAAAAGCTTTTCTTTATATTGCACATGTATTTATACTTCTGTATAATTAAATGAGTTAGTTATTCATGAGTTGAGAAGAGTCAAGGTAAGTGTTCCTTCTTACTCCTTTTCAAGCGTAAGTTGTTATTTAGCATTCCAACTCGCATACTCGTACATTCAATGTATTGATGCCAGTTGGCCTGTATCGTATCATGATGCAGACACAGGTAACTAGGTTCATTATTTGACGTACGTTGATCTAGTGAGCAGCTCAGAGTCAGTTGGTGATCCTCCCTTCATTCTGTTGGTGAGCCTCCCTTCATTCTGGAGTACATATTTATCATTCAAGTTATAGTTTTTAGTTTTAAGTTTTAGGATGATTGGGGTCCTTTCCCAACTTCCCTCTTTATTTTAGAGGCTTCATAGACAGATAGAGTTAGTTTCTTTAGTCTTTTTATATCTCTTGTAAACTATGAGACTTATTTGCCATTTTGGCTAAGTATTATTTTAAAGTTATTTTTTGAGTTATTACTTGAGTTAAGTCTTCCGCTGAGTTGAGTAAGCCAGACAAATGGTTCGCTCAAAATCAGCAATGGACATTGGGTGTCGGTCACGTCCAGGGTGTAGGCTCGGGGCGTGGCAATAAGGCACAAGTAGCCCTTAAACTATACCATAAATCCCAACGACATACCTAAACTGAACTAAGGTCACATTATCCCCCTAATTTTATTTTTGTATAAGTTTACTCCTTTTGTGTTGATGTCACATAGAGAGTATATTCACTCTCTTGGAAGCAAGTGAGGGCAAATAAATATGAGAAAATTTGATCTATATTAGACATATGTCCCCTTTTAATGGAATAAGACATAAGTACCCGTTAAGATAACAAAAATTCCATAAACATTCCTTAACTTAACTAGGGTCTTATTACCCCTCTAAACTATTTATAATGGGATAAATACACTTCAAAAGTTGACATGGCTTAGAGTATGTGCACTCTTTTAAAGGCAAGTGATGAGCGCAAAAATTGGACACATGTCTTTTTTTAATTGGTAACCTTTTAATTAGTTATTACACAAAATTATTAATATTAAAACCTATATATATTTAATTATTTTAATTTCTTTCTTTGTAAAATATTTATTTTAATTTCTCACCTTTCTAGTTTTTTTCTTTCATGAGTTTCTTGTCATTTCACTTTTAATTATTTTTAAAAATTTTGTGTATTTTTTTTAAAAATAATTAAAAAGTATCCTTTAATTTTAATGTTTTAATTTTTTTTTATATATTTTTATTTGATCGTCTTCTCTTCTTTTGATATCCTTTCGAAATTAACTTATTTTAGATACAAGACAATTGAAATCAAATTATCAGTACAGACAAAGAAAATAAAAAGAATAAATAAAACCAATAGAAAAATAAAAGAGAAAAACAATGAATGGAGGTAAACAAACAAAAAGAAGTTTTAGTACAAGGCAAAATAATTTTTTTAAAAAAATTATGTGTATTAACATAATTTAGATACACGATAAAGAAATAAGAAGATTATTTTTTAAAAAAAATTTAAAGTAAATAATTTTTTAAAAAAAGATAATAAAAAAATATTAACCACGTGATAGGCCCGTGTGTACTAACACAATCAACTTTAGTGGTTGAAGATGTCATATCGGCACAAAAGGTGTACAAAAATATGAAAATATGTGTTCGGGATGGGGGAAGGGGTAATAGGACCGTAGTTAACTGAAGGTTTGTTGCTGGGATTTCAGCCATAGTTCAGATGGTAATTATGTCTTATCCATTTTTTTATTGGACATTATAGGATAAGTTATATGTGTGTGCGTATATATATATATATATATATATATATATATATATGTATATTCTATCATAATTTAAAGTACCTCCTATACGTGACATTATTTTCTGTCATGATCTAAAGTACCTCCTATACGTGACATGATGTACAAAACCCCGAGAGACCCTACACAAGCCACTTGACATACATATAAACCACATAATAGAGAAAAATATAAAATCTCGTATAGTGAAAAAATTTGGCATATAAGAGGAAGGCTAATAATAGTCTTGACCAACTATCTATTACGTCAATAGATATGGTCAAACGTAGCAAGTACACCATGATATACCCCATTTTAACTCGAGGTCCAAACGGTGTAATGTGGAGAACATATTGGTGATTTTAAAATTAGGAATAATACATAAATATGACCCTTAACTTGGCGCCAATTGACAACTATGACCTTTAACTTTGGGTGTCCACAAGTAGACATTTAAACTTGTATAAAATTGAACAAATGAACACATTCATCATACATTACACCCTATATGACAATTTTGTATCCTACATGGAATCCTACGTGTATTATGTCAAGTAGGACACTTGTATGTACTTGTTCAATTTATAATAGCTTAAGTGCCTACTTGTGTACATTAAAAGTTGGAGGACTGTTCGTTGACATCAAATTAAGGGTCATGTTTATATTTTATGCATTCAAATTATTAACTAGCTTAAGAAGCCACCACCTAATTAATTACGGTGAATTAGGACACCTAAATATTTAACTAAGTAAAACTAAAATTAACTCCAATTAAGGTCTACTTAATTTAAGTGATTCTAGGTAAGGGTTCACGTTATCATAAAGGGAAGGGGTTAAGCATCTTTATAGATCCGTTGAAAACAGTTGTCGACAGAACTTTGGTTAACTAAAAAGAGAAAAAAAATAACCATTAAGAGCTTAAGAGAAAATTTAAACTTGTAAGATCAGTCTTGAGAAAGAAAAGTTAAAGTAAAATTTTAAAACATATCAACTTTCCTATAAAAATCCCAAAAGTGAAATAAAAACTTATTACCATTTAAAAGAATTTAAAATAGTTAAACTTGATTATTATTATTTTTACTATTTTTGTTAGGAAAATGACTTAATAAAAAAATATTTTACAATATTCGATTAATTTTGAGAAAATAGTTAAATAAAAAATATTTTTTTTTAATTTTTAAGGAAATAGTCCCTTAATTGAAACATTTGAATTGAACTATAAGTAAACAAGATTTTAAAAAAAAATAGATTAATTAGAATTTATTTTTTAAATCATCTTAGTAATAACTCGAACCAATTTGATTAATTAAAGTGTGAAAACTATTTCAAATTAATTGAAGAATAAATAATTTTTTGACTAAATATATTCAATAAAAGTATAAGAGTTGACAAAAAATGAATTATATTAAAAATATACTGACGTAAAGAATATAGTTCATCTTTTGGGGAATCTAATTAAGTTAATTAACAATTCTTAAGTTAGAGTTAGTAATAAATAAAAAAAAGAAAAGAACAAACAACTAATAATGACAATTAAATAAGTTAAGAGTAAGGAGATATTGAATTTGGGCCTTTCTTAGGCTAAATTCGCGACTACTTTTGGGGTTTAACCCAATTTTCATTTTTCGTATACACAATCTATATATAAGTGTATACACCTTGTATATCAGCCCTGTCTCTTGCCTTCTAGACCTGTAACAGCTTATTGGACATGTTTTTCAATTTCTCAAGGTTGGCTGACTCAATAAAAGAATTTTGGGCCTTCATGGCCCATCGGGAGATGCAAAAGAACGAGAAAGAATCCACTTGGACTCCAAAGAGATTTGGCTACATCCCATTATTTTCAAAAAATTAAGCAGGAGCATGATTTTTCTGATAACTGTGCGCTAAAATAATAACTTTAAAAGCTCGCACCACTGCTAATCATAAGTAATTAAGCAACAAACTTTAAGCAAAACTTGATCATTCCATTCTCTTTTTTACCATCTAAAATCGAAGGGGGAAACAAGTCATCTAAATATACACTTTGAAAGCTCTATATAGAGACTTAAACCAACATACCAGTAAGTTTTCAAAGTCATATGATTTCTTAACTCATGAATCCTGAAAAAATTGGTGGCATAGACTAACCCATGCACACTGAACATCAGAGACTCGAAAACCATGTCAATGGAGTAACGACAACTATGGGGTAGGGGGCTTAATGTGCCACACCTCGCTACGAGTTGAAAGACAAACAAATGTGCTAAAGAAAAAATAAACAGAAAGGGGAAGCAGGCTGGGAAGAATCTGAAAGCGGACAAGGATTAGAAATGGGTGGGGTGGGGGATGGGGGGGCTAAGAATCTGTGAGAGGAGATAAACAAATATTCAAGTAAGTAAATGAAAAAAATGAGCAGCACTAAAGACACGAAATCGAATTGAGAAGGCTTCAGGAAAAAACACACAATAGTGAGTTGCAAACACGACAACAGCAACTGAAATATAAGAGAAACACAACCAACATTCAAGCTATGTGAGTACAGGAGATTACAATATTAGGGAAGCAAATAAGAGTTTCAAAACGACCGAAAAGACAACCAAGGGTACAAATGAACACTAAAGAAGACACAACTGTGCAGCCAATACATTCAAATTGAAAACAAGTGAATATCAAACCATTTTAGACAAAACGGGCAGAGATTCAACTAGTCATATAGATATAAATCGAGTTAATGAGCATAACGACCAACATATAATATCAAAGAAAACTTCACTGATGTTAGATTCATGCTCGCTGCCTAAAAACACACAAGATAATGAGATAAAAAAAAGGAGCTAAACAAGAACCAAACACTTTTATTAACAAACCTCGTATCAAGTATTGAACAGACATAATATGCTAGATTGAAACAAAATACAAGAGGAGTGAGGATACCTTTCTTGGGGCAGCGGAGCTGGAATTACGAGCTAGCGACAACGAGCTTCAACCACATAAACGAGACTCCAATGAACTCCAGCAAAGCTCCAATGAAAAAAACTTGATAAAAACATCAAGAATAAGAATCCCAAGATTCAATATTTTAACCCAATAGCTATCAATTTCTTGCTATGAAACTATTTTTAATGTTTTTCTTCTGCCTTTTTTATTACTTCTCTTTTTTCTCTCCCCTCCTTTCTTTTAATTCTCTGCCCCTATGCTCTCTCATTCCCCCTAATTTGAATTTAACATCGTTTGAATTTCTCTCCTCTTTCAATAGTGAAGGAATTGGGAAGTTCTTAAAAGGGGAAAAGGGAACGGCGGTGGTGATGGCTGCTGCAGGCGCCGCTGCTTTTCTAGATTTGCTGGGATTCACTACGCAGGACTGCTTTTCGTTTCTGGCTTTCGTTTTGGACAGCTGGTTCGCTGGAGTGGAAGACGCGTAAATTTTTCAGGTCGCGTGAAGAATACGATTGCACGGGTCGGTGATATTGTTGATGGCATTTTTTGGAATTAGGTTGAGTAATTTTCATTGAGTTGGGCTGATTTGAGCTTTTGATCTCTGAGAGTAAAGGCCCAAAATAGTCTGAAATTGAGTTAGAGATAAGGTATGGAATTGGGTGAAATCGTAACTAGCCAAGGGAATTAACAATCTAACCAAATAAGGTTCAAAACGTAGAAAAATTGAATTGAGTAGTGAATTCGACCAAAATTTAAATAAGACGAGCTTATATAAATTAAGACGGAATGATATGGGAGACCCATGTACTTGGCTTCATTTGTCAGTTGAACCCTTTCACTCATCACTTTGCCAAATGAACCCTTAAACTTGATGAAACTCTATTTTCTAAACCCTTAAGACCATTCACCGAGCTTATGCGACATTAAAATGGTTGAGTTGGACCAATTTGAGATCACACGTGTTTTAAAGCAAGTGAATGCTATATTTTATTTGAATATTATCAAAATTATAAGACAAAATAATAATAATAATAATAATAATAATAATAATAATAATAATAATAATAATAATCTCAAAACCTTTCTTCTTGAGCACACCAACCCCACCTCACCTCACCCCATCCCTACCCCTTCTCTTTCTTCTTCACCCCACCCACCACCCACCCCCGCCTCTACCCCATTTCTATTCTTCTTCTTTGCGATACACCCCATCACCATAATCATCAAATGAAAATTAAAAAAGGATTTTGCAAGAAAACATATCATTCAACATTTTCATAAATTTAAAATCTATTGCATGTATTTACTCATAAACATATTTTTCCCAACTTGAAGTTTACTTGATTTTTCTTATAAAATCAAAATAAGTAGAACCTAAAGCATATGCAAGAGCTAATTACAATCTATAATATTCTATGATTGTGAAAATTTTTCACTGTGCAATGTGAAGAAAGATGAAATGATGGTTCTTTTATTTTTGGGGTGAGGCATAAGGGTGGATGAGAATGATGAAGATGAAGAATGAAGTGGAGAAAGATAAATAAAATTGCATTTTTTATTTTTTAATATTATTTATTTTTAAAATTTAATTTCCGATGTGTCATTGGAATAATAATAATAATAATAATAATGACGGGTCATTAAAAATGATGTGGTATTTTATGTGTAAAAAGAGTGTATTACATGCACAAAATAGATGAGAAAATGGTTTAAAAAATTGTGTTTGAATGCGTTTAGGAGTCCATTTGGTAAAGTCATAAGTACAAGAGTCCAACTTACAAACACAGTCAAGTACAAGGGTCTCTCAGGACATTCAATAAGGATCTTCTTAATCTTAAGAAATAAAATAATTAATTCGATTATAAAATAATTAATTTAATTACAAACTAATTAACTCAAAATTATAACTATAATTTAAACTAAATTAAATTAATAAAATATGTTACTAAAATGTAGAATCTTTTGTGATTGTATTCAAATATTCTTAAAATATACTAATTGTATACATAATTATATAAAACACATAAACTATTTAAAAAGAATAAAAATGATACAACTATCTAAAATAACTTGGGAACTATATTATAGTTTTTGGAAATTCTATAAAACTAATTATTTTATTGTTCGAAACCGAAGAAGCTCAGTGATAAATCTATGATGTGGAGGTCCAAAATTAGGTTTTCAACACACCACATACAACAACCAAAACGTAAAGACATATGAAAGCGATAAATCGGATATGGTCGTCAGAGTATGAGGACTCACCGAAATGTTCGAATCTACAAGGTGATCCACTAGCCATGCACGGAGGGAGAGGAATTGCCACGATCAACAATAGTAAAACAATGTAGGCACAAGTATGAATTAGTACATGGAACGTACAAAGTATAAAAGAGAAATGTGATAAATATGAAACATGATCATAAGAGGATATAATCGAAAACATGATATGCATGACCAAACTAAACATAGTAAAACCTTTAAAGAACATCATGAATCATGACATGGTCAATACATATATTAAAATAAAGTAAAGCTCCATAAATCTTTAAGGACAACTGTCACGACCCGAGAGCACCCCCAAGTCGTAACAGGGGCACACTAGATCTCGATAAGGTCTAATACAAGCCCTTAGCATTCACAACATTCGATATGGAAAATAGTAGGGAAATAAAAGAACTTCATTCGAACCAAACTATTTAAATCTCATTAAAACATATTTCAAAAGACATAGCAGAAGACTAAGTCTCACATGGCCATCCTTAGACAAAAATAACAAGATAGGGTCACAACCCTTTATACAATCGAAAATACTGAAGTCTATTACAAAGGTCTTAATAGAAAACTAGAAACATTGAATCCTTGTCCTCGACATATGAGGACATACCGAAAGGTCTTGAGAGAAAATCTAATCCTAAGCTTCACTATAGAAAGCACTTCACTTGCCAACACCTACACTTTTAGTAAAACATAGAAGAAGAATGAAGTTAGCACAACTAATCACTAAGTATGATGATCATGCGAAAACATGCAAAAAAGGGGACATTGGTTTGAGATGTATGATTTTATGCCATTTTCAATACAACTTCATAAAACACAAGTATAAGAGGCATAACATAAGTCACCATCCACATGCAAGACCATATCCACATTATAGACATGCTCTACTAGTACCAATTACAACATATAGACATATCCGTCAAGTAAACCATATCATAAATCTTAGGACCTCTATCTAGGTTACCATAAGATGCATCTAAATAAGACATGGAGTGGTAGCCCATACTACCTCTTCACACCACACCTAGGTGTTCCTCAAGGTTACCATAGACAAGAACCTTTGTACTTCAACATAACATGCTAAAATCTCATTTTACTCATGAAAGCTACTCATTTATCACTTCATTTAAGCTATAAGTCAACATTCATCATTTGAGTTGTTTAAGGAAACATTCATGCATTTAGAAGAGTTACACATATTAGTCATTATGACTTAGGGAACTCACTTTAGAACCTTCAAAGTCTACTCGTGTCATGTGTAGATAGCATCCCATACTACTACCTACACGTTGTAGAACCTATCGAGTAACTAGAGTGCACATCCCACATAATGGGAATAGACATTAATCGACATAGACCATGCAAGCTAGACATGGAATCTGGTTTCATAAAATGCCACACCATGAAAGGTATTCTACTTGCCAAGGGTAGAACTAAGATACATCCCATGTAGGCACATGGTTTAGGGGATATCCTAAGACGTTCATTGTTCTCTATCCTCTTACTCGGCAAGAGCCACCATCTTAACCATATCCACTCGGTGCTTAGCCTTGGTTCCCATAGAGTAGTTTCATTCACATTAGTGTACAGAGAGGGAACTAACATTAGGTATACTGACCTAAAGTACATCTACCAAGAAGGGCACCAACACTAGGTATACCGATCGAGGTTCATTATGGATAGCTCATTGACTTTATTAGAGAGGGCTTTTACCTTTCTGGTCCACCAACTCTAAGTCTATCATCTCACAAAAGAACGAGGCACCATTATAAGGTCTACCGCTTTAAGGTTTTACATTCACATCGGGTTCTAGACTCATCTTGAAGAGGCAACATGCTTAGATCTACCGGTTCAAAATATAGCCTTGAATGCATCATTAGTCATTCATATAAAGGGTACCAACTTTAATTTTACCGATTCTAGAAATTTTTTCATTCATTAATCAAGAAAAGGATGTCTAAACCTATCAAGTCAAGAGATCACATTCCATAATATTTCAAGTATAAATCAGAGGCACCTAAGTCTATTAAATAAAAATAGAAAATCACATTATAGGAACCTTTCACATTCTAGCATCATCACACAGGAACATTAAGAGAGAGCATAATTCAAATTACAATAAAATAACACTTTATACGAGATCACCTTGAAATATCATGAACACCTTCACATTACACATTAACGTGACAATACTCCAATTCACTATATAATTCCTTCAAGTCCACGATCATAACATATACAATACGTAAACACCTCCACCATAAGTGGATCAATCCAAAAAAAGAACAATTCTAATATAGCATGAAAATTAGGTCACTTACCATTCTCCAAAGCCATAACCACAATTACTCAATCCTCCAAAAATTCACCATATATATAGATGTTGAGAACCATAGAAATCAATAATACAATTCAATCAAAGCATAATTTAATCAACACGAATCATAAATAAAACCCACTTCATAAGACAAATTCAGGAGATTAGTGAAATCATGGGTTCATAGAGTTTTTCACTATCAATCATCAATTAACCATCAGTTTAATAATAGTTTATCAATTGAGAATGTTTGATGCAAGAACACATGAATCTGAGTAAGAATTGGGTTTTTTCACAAACTTTGGAAACTTGAAAACTATTTTGAGATTGACTCTAGGGTGAAACATGACTTATATAAAGGATAAACATACCTTATTAGTTTAATTCCGCAGGAAATTAAAGAATAAAGCACTTGAATCCCAAACTCTAACTTGATCCTTGACCTTGACCTTCAATTGAGTTCTAGAGAGAACCTTTTTTGGAGGGGAGGGTTTAAATGTTTTAAAATACATAAAGTAACTAAAATTATTAAAAATAACCGTACATGCATTTAATTATCCTAGGGTGGAATTTACCAAACCACCCTTGGCTTGGCCGAAACTTGACAGCAACACAAACCCCCATCTACGACCCACCATCTACGGACCGCAGATGGTTTGACAGGACGTGTTGTTGGCTCGTCATTTTGGTCAGAGGCTTGGAAAAGGGAGATAAGGATTCCTAGACTAATTCTTGATCTACGGAGCCTATCCACGAGTCTTAGATCTATCTACTGCCCATGAATTGTAACCGTAGATCACCCAATCTTGGCAGCTTGGGGTTTAAACTTAGGGTGGTCCTTGGGGATTCTTACCTGGACTTTTAACCCCTAGACACTATGTTATAAGTGTTAGAGCCACCTCCACAAGTTTTAGCCCTCAAACAACACACCAAACTACAACAACAATACACTAGAACACATTAGCTCAATTGACTAGTTTTCCAAACGTCATGGTCGTCCCTTGACGTTTGACCTCAAAGCTCTTTAAACTAAACTTTAAAAGACAAAACTCATCATTTTAAAAAGTTACTTTAAACACATGTTAAGCTCTATTTCATCCTATCAAGTTTTAGGGTTTTTACATTATCCTCCACTTGGGAACATTCGTCCTCGCATGACACTTAAAACACATAAGAGGTAACAACTCAAAACTAGCAGCCCACATTCATGCATACAACATTATAAATCATACTCAAAGTTTGGAGGAACATCAAATCCACATGAAAAGACTCAAATACAACAAGAAGGTAGGAACAACATCCACAAACTCATTATTCATCAAAACTTAAATTTTCTCATTACATTGAAGGAACTTCCTTATCCAACCAATATCATTAGCACATTATGCAAATCTCTCATAGAAGCACAATTATGCAATAATCCTAATAACACATTTAAGCATGCCCAACAAGTCGACTCATGCATCATTTAGGCAAGTCATCATATACGCACATGAACATGAGGAACACAACTTTATGCAACTCATTTTTCTCATTTAACAAGGATTAAACTATAATATGCATAACATAAGGAGAACATATGTAAACTCATATTTTGTTCGCACAAGACTCCTAAAAATGCATCATGCTACTAGAAACTCTAAATCTCAAGTTTGAGTAGAATAGAAGGAAAGAGACAAGAACATCAAAACTCTCAACAACCTTACTAATTAACATCACATCCCCCATTTAGGAGTAACCCAACTAAGGCTATCAAAACAACATCACACTAAAAGGAATTATCACTTATTGGTACCTTCATCTGGATTAGCTACTTGAGTAGCTTAAAGAGATTAAAAACAAGTCTTGTTTTGATAATCAAGATTTGGGACATTAAGAGGAGCTTGCTTGGCATCCCTTCCTCTAGCCAAAAGAGTAGGACAATTTGTCACCGTGTGATCATTCTTCCAACACCCATAGCACCCATAGCACCAGCAGGACATCTCCCAAAATTCATCTTCCCACAATTGCTTAAGGTTTATAAAATCATCAAACTTAACGTCTCTCTTTTCACGGGGAAAGTACTTACCAAGAAATGCTTTCTTAAACTCTTTCCATTCTATAAGACCCGCTTCAACCGACCTATTGGCTTTCCATTTTGTGAACCACACTTGGGCCACTTTCTTCAATGGATAGGAAGCCATAGTACTCTCAATAGCATTCACCCTAGGCCCCAAATCTCTATGAGCTTGATCCTTCATAGCTCGGGCTAGGGTAAGAAGAGACACTCTAATCTCCTCATTGGTCATGTCCGGGGGAATCACCAGAACCTCATTATCTTGATTACCTTGGGGAGATTTTCCATCTTGGGGACCTAAGGGAGGAATCTCATCATTAGCAAGCTCTTCTTCCACTCTTCTTGCTGGTATTCCTCTCGTATTCATATCATATAACCACAAGAGAAGGATTAGGAAAAGGAAACTTATAGAACACACTCTAAGGCACAACATTAAGAATATTAAAAGAAGTGTAACTTTCTAACGTCCTATAGCCTCTCTCCCACAGATGTGTCGCGAGTCACACTAATTAACAAGACTCTACTACACGTGGCTTGTGAGACTTTGAATCTAAAGACCATTCCCAAAATCTTATGCTCTAATAATAATTTTGTCATCACCCGAGATCACCCCCAGGTCGTAACACGACGTACTCGACCTGGAAGAGATCTAATACAAACCGGTAGCATTCACAACACTCTATCTGAAAAATAGTAAGGAATTAAAAAAACTTCATTCTAACCAAACTATTTAAAATCTCATTAAAACATCTTTCAAAAGAGATAATGGAAGACTAAGTCTCACGTGGCCATCCTTAGACAAACATAAGAAGATAAGGTCATGACCCTTTATACAACCGAAAATACTAAAGTCTATTAGAAAGGTCTTAATAGAAAACTAGAAACATAGAATCCTTTTCCTCGTCATATGAGGACATGCCAAAAGGTCTTGAGGGAAATTCTAATCCCAAGCTTCAGTATAGAAATCACTTCAGTTTCCAACACCTACACTTGTAGTAAAACATAGAAGAAGAATGGAGTTAGCACAATTACGCACTAAGTATGATGACCATGCGAAAACATGCAAAAAAGGGGACATATGTTTGAGATGTATGCTTTTATGCAATTTTCAATACAACTTTATAAAACACAAGTATAAGAGGCATAATATAAGTCACCATCAACATGCAAGACCATACCCACATTATATACATGCTCTACTAGTACCAATATGAAACATATAGACATATTAGTCAAGTAAAACATGTCATTAATATTAGGACCCCTATCTACGTTACCATAAGACGCATCTAAGTAAGACAATTCATCATGGGGGTAACTCTATCTAGCAGACTGTATGTCCATATATCTAGATTCAAGGATAAAAACAAAGTTGTGACTGACGTTTCGACATTGTCAACCAACTCAATCCATTCATATGATGAACACAATCTTCAAGAACAAGGATAAAACATTAAGATTTTTTAATGAGTTAATAAACCTTAAAGTTTTTAATGATTTGCTATGTTTGACAGATTTGACCAAATAATATATCTACGCGATAAAACGTATGGAAATAACCTATGTGAGTGTGAAGTGTAAGCCATTTCAAAGAGGATGATTGTCAAAAGCCTATCTCTCCATACACTCCTTACACCAGGAGGTGTTTATGGATGAAACGAACACAACCGTAAGAACCATAAATGGTAAAGTGTTAATTGTGTAAAATATTGTTTTCTAGGTATATACCAAAGCTCTATGGTTCAAAGGTATCGCATCTACCGATTGACTAAGTATATCTGACATATGTTCAGTACGGAAAGTTCAAGGGGAAACCTACTTATCCAGATGCAATTAATTCTTCCTTGTAAAGTACACATACTTGTCTGTTTCATTATCTTGGAGTGATCTTAGAGTCACTCCCCATTCATGCGAGGGATTGTTGGGTTTTTAAAAGTTTTGAATGGAAATTGTATGACTTTGATTAAAAGTAGCGACTTTTATGAAGATGAAAAGTTCTGACTTTTATGAAAAGTTCTGACTTTTATGAAAAGTTGTGACATTTATGAAAGGTGGTGACCTTTGTGAAGATTGTGACTTTTCCAAAGGTTTGTGACCTTTACGATAAGGAACAATAAAAATATTTTCACATTACCCTTTATTTTCTATAAATTGAGGGATTTCCTCTCATTTTAAGAACTAACTTTTTTGGACTTCTTATACTACTGCTAAATATAGTATTCTAAGTGTATTTTACTGTCTTTGAGTGGTTCGCTGACACCGTGGTTTTAGATATCAATACACCGGTGAGTAAGATTGTTCTATCCTGGGAGGATATATTACATTAACCTCGGGTGCTTGAGAGGAATAATTTTCTTAAGGGGACACTATGTATTCAGTGGGCGAAAAATGTTTTTATATTGTTTCTAATCTGTTTCTGTTTCTATTTTCTCTACTAGTTTTAATTTTCTAGTTTGAGATACTCTTTAACTTTGTTGTTTCTTACTAAATTCTTCAAAGTTTTGTTCTAATTATCTTAGGAACACAAGATGAACAACACCATCATATTCCTATTTTCCTCGAAAGGACATTTAATATCAACAAGAAACTAAACTCATGTTCAAATATTGTTAGGAGACAACATTTGTTTATTTACTTCTTCTTATAGCTATATAAAACGAGGAATATACAAAAAAACTAAAGTGCATATCTTACCTTTTATGCATAGAATAACTTTTCTTATTGAAAAGAAAATTGAAGGGGTGAATTACTTCAATGCACTTAGGAAGAAAATAAAAATTATCTTACCCATCCAAGGAAAACATACTCCAGAAAATATACTTGAACATAATAAAGTAGTATTATGTCATTCCCTAGCACTCGAAGACCATTGCTGGCCCCAAGTGAACCCTTGGTCTAACTTACTTACTCAAGGAAGACTTAAAACACAAGAATAATCTACATAAAGAACTTGTGTAATAAACTGAGAATGTCTTTAACGAAAGCATTCAACTGGAAAAAATGGTTACTCAAGTCTCATAGCAAAACATCTTAAATATCAAGAAAAAGACTCATAACTAACTATCTGAATATCTATAAGCCTCTAAACAATTGAGATGGATGTTGCGACAAACCCCAGCACATTCTAATGAACAAAATTAGAAAGCAACAAAAGTGTGCTCTGGAATGCAAGGAGGCTCACCAACTGACTCTGGAGTGCTAGACTTGATCAATAGTGCGCTGGATATTGGTCCTCGTTACGTGCGTCTAGATCATAATACGATGTAGGCCAACAAGTATAAGTACATTGAATGTATAAGTATGTGAGTTGGAATGCTAAACAACATAGTCAAGAAAGAATATGAAGGAAACTGAAGAACTTACCGGGCTCTACTCAACACAACACAACTGACTCATTCCAATATAAAACAATTTAAAAATAAGGGCAATATAAAGAATAGTTGTTTAAAAACATTGTATAAACTCTATATGTATTCAAGGATACAATTAACTCTGGGATGTATATAAAAATACAAGTAAATTGTGCATATATATAAATACATCTAACTTCTCTGTGAGTTTCTCTAACCAACAACTATCAAATAAAAACTATAGTGATGAAACAACGATCTACCTCACGCTGCAAACACATCATATACCCGGACAAAGGTAAATGACCTGAACTGCCTCATGGATCCACTAGTCTACTGTGAAAAGGGTTCACCTAAAAAGCATGACTCTTTTTTACCCATGGTTGCTAAATGGTTTTATGGAGACGTGAGTTATATGAACTCATTCCCGTCCAAATTCGGTGCTTACTACTACTCCTAAAAATATACTAGCTCTTATGTTTTAAAAAACATACTTCTTATGTGATTAGAGATTAGTGCTCAAAAACATAGCTCAAAGTCTATCTTTGAAAATCTTAGTTTCCATGCTTGCTTCCTTTAGAAAGTTATTACTCTTTTGTGAAAACTTGCCCGAAGGCACTTTGGAAATCTCAGTTTCCATTATTTTTAAATTTGAGAACATTTTATACTTCTTTGGGAATACATAGTCCCCATTTATTGCTTAGAAGAAAAGACTTCACTTTACTCTGAATTGCACTACTTAAGTCTTAAAACGACATTAAAACATTTTGGAAAGACTTATGAAACTTCAAATGAACTTCTTCTTCTTATCTTTACTCTTTACTCAACTTGATATTTAAGTCTTAAAATAATGTTTAAAAGCATTTGTAAAAGACTTCTTGAAAGGACTCTAAGAACTTTCTAGACTTGGCTTTAAACTTTCCTTGAATTTAAAGTTATGGATTCAATGTTGTAATTCATATTTTTGGATGATTTCTATATGATTATAAGTCATTTAGAGTAGTTAGAATCATTAGGATGTGTTAAATCACTTTCGAAAGGCTTAAACATATTAAATAACGAAAACTGGATGAAAAACGTCGATTCAAGTGCATTCTGGGCATGCCGCGCCAACCCCATTTGACTGAGGCTCCAATTGCGCGCACTGCAGGCGCGCCGTCCCTGGCCCTCTGGCGCTGATGGGGCGCACCACACCTGACTTTGCCCAGGTGACGTCTGACGAATTTCTCAACTTGTTTTTTGACCTTAAATCGTTCTTATTCGATTTCTTTTCTCAAACTCACTTAGATTTCATGAATCCACATCATATAAACAAGGATCTAACCCACATAATTCAAGAAAAACACTTGGATCATAAAAGAACTCCTAAATCTCAACTCATGTTCAAGAAAGAAAGCAATTCAAGAACCACATTAAAAAACATTCAAATTCCAATGTTTTTAGGATGAAAACATGCTAAATCAAATATGCTTGGCACATGGGTGAACGAACCCAACGTTGAGATAAACTCACATACCTTTTTAGGTATTACGCCTAACGAAATCCACAAGTTAATTCGACGATCTTGGCGAATGTTGCCCTTTTTTGTTCTTCTCCTTTCTCCTTAGCCTTAACATGAAAATCCCCAACTTCTAAAACCGACTAAATTTTGATTTGACCCCTATAAAAATCTTATAAACTTATTAAAATAAAAGGGTAGTGAAAAGACTAAAATACCCTTTAAAATCCCATATCTGGACATTCCCTTAATCTGACAGCCCAACTTCCAAATGTCATAAGTCACTCATACGAACTCGGAATTGCACAAACTTTGCGGCATAGAAAGATTATCCTATGAGATTTCTAACCATATCTGGAAGTACATATAACTCATCCTGAGCTAAAATTTATGGCCATTTGAAGTTGACCAAAACTCTACTTTTCCTAACTAAAACAAATTTCTAGGTTTTTTTGTTACTTCAAAAAATAACTATTTTCTGTTCTTAACTTCTTCTTAGCTATTTCAAATTGTGAAATGTTACAATATCTTCTCCTTGGGAATATTCATCTTCGAATGAGATATCTTTAACTAGGGTAAGGGTGGTAACATCAAGTTCAAACACCCAAAAAGCAAATGCAAATAAACAACATGCTTACATCATAATTTAGACAGTACTATGAAGAAAATTAGTACCTTGGTCCGCATTTTCTCTGGATTCAAAGAGATGTGGATATCTCTTCTTCATTTCCTCTTCAGCTTCCCAAGTAGCTTCTTCAACAAATTGCTTCCTCCAAAGGACTTTAAATGATGCTACTTCTTTTGGTCTCAACTTGCGAACTTTGCATTCTTGAATGTGAATAGGAATCTCCTCACAAGATAAGTTATCCTTGATCCCAATATTTTCAGTTGGTATGATAAGTGAAATGTCTCCCATGCATTTCTTCAACATGAAAAAAATAAAATACCGAATGAAGCGTTGCTAACTCTCGGGGTAACTCAAACTCATAAGCTACCTTGTCAATACTTTTGGATATTCGGTAAGGACTAATATACCGCAGACTAAGTTTCCCGTTCTTAACTAACCTCAATAATACCCTTCGTGGGTGGAACTTTATTGTATACTCAATCATTTTCTTCAAACCATCCAATAGGATATTTGCATCTTCTCCCATATAGAGCTTCATAAGAAGTTATTTGGATGCTAAAGTGGTAACTACTATTGTAAAAAAACTTAGTGAGAGGTAGGTGATCATCGCAATTCTCTTTGAAATTGATCATGCATACCCTCAACATGTCCTCTAGAGTCTGAATCGTACGCTCTGCTTGCCCGTAAGTCTGAGGATTAAAGGCAGTACTTAAATTCACATTTGAACCTAAGCCTTTCTGAAAAGATTTTCAGAATTGTGCAGTAAATTGTGCACCTCTATATGAAATAATGGAGATTGGAACCCCATGATGTCTTACCACCTCTTGGATATACAACTTAGCATAAGCTTCTGACAAATGGGTAGTCTTTACCCGCAAGAATGGGTTGATTTCGTCATACCATCGACAATCACCAAAATAGAATGATGTTGCTTGCGAGATCTGGGTAAACCTATGATGAAATTCATATTAATCATCTCCACTTCCACTCTGGAAGTTCTATATTCAGAGCCAAACCTTCAGGCCTTTGGTGCTCTACTTTAACTTGTTGGCAATTTGAGCACTTGGAAACAAATTAGGCAATGCTCTTCTTCATACCATTCCACCAATAAACTTCTCACAAATAGCGGTACATCTTTGTGGAACCCGGATAAATGGAATATTTGGAGCTATGAGCTTCCTCCATGGTCCTCTCTTGGAGTCCATCCACTATAGGTACACAAAATCTACCTTGATATCTTAATACATCATCTCCCCCTTGTTCAAAAGCTAATACTCTTTGTTTATGAACATTTTCCTTCAATTCATGAAAAATGGAATCTTGGTCTTGCTTTTCTTTCAGTTCTGACACTAATGACGATTCAACCCCATTCATCACCACTAATACTTCTATGGAATCCATTAATTGAACTCTATCAGTGCAAGTCTATGCACCTCTTTTGCTAACTCATTCCTATCTTCCTCGAAATGAGCGGTACTACGCATAGAAAATCTACTCTGGGTATCAACAACGACATTAGCCTTAACTGGGTGATAAGATTACTCATGTCATAATCCTTGAGTAAATCATACCACCTTCTTTGTCTGCAATTAAGCCCTTTCTAGGTAAACATATATGGAAGACTCTTGTGATCCGTGAATATATATTCATGAACACCATAATGATAGTGCTTCCATATTTCCAAAGCAAATACTACGATGGTTTGGGTAATGTTTCTCAAGAACTTTCAATTGGCTAGAGGAATAAGCTGTAACTTTGCCATTCTTCATTAACGTACAACTCAAACCAACTCTAGACGCCTCACAATAGACAACAAATACTTGTGTACCTTCTTAGTAAGGTCAAACTGGGGCAGTAGTCAACCTATTTTTCAATTCGTGAAAGGTTTTCTCACAAGCCTCAGGCCATTGAAACTTGACTGTTTTCTGAGTTAACTTGGTCAAAGGGGACGAAATAGAAAGAACTCCTCTACGAACCTTCTATAATATCTAGACAAACCCAAGAAACTCCAAATATCAGTTTGAGACATGGGTCTAGGCCAACTCTAAACTGCTTCTATCTTTTGGCTAATTCCATCACTGGAAACTATGTGGACCAAGAATGCCACATACTCAATCCAATACTCACACATAGAGAACTTGACATACAACTTTGTATCTTTCAAGGTCTGGAGAACTATTCTAAGATGGCAAGCATGATCTTCTTCATTCCTCGAATAGATTAGAATGTCATCATTGAAGATGATAACAAACATATCTAATTAAGGCTTGAATACTCAATTTATAAGGTCCATGAACGTTGCAGGTGCATTAGTTAAATCGAACGACATGACCAGAAACTCATAATGACTTAACGGGTCTTAAATATTATCTTTGGAATGTCACATTCCCTCACTTTTAACTGATGGTAGCCCGATCTAAGATCTATCATAGAGAAACAAGTGGCACCTGGAAACCTAATAGTAAAGATCACCAATTCTAGAAAGAGGATAGATGTTAACCTTGTTCAACGAACGGTACTCTATACACATCCTAAGGAACCATCCTTCTTTCTCTCAAATAAGACCGGAGCGCCCCAAAGTGAGACACTTGGTCAAATCAAACCTTTATATGACAGATATTTTAACAACTTTATTAACTCTTGCACCTCTGTTGGTGCCATTCTGTATGGAAGAATAGAGATAGGAAGATTATCTTGAATTATGTCTATACCGAAGTCTATTTCTCTCTCTGGATGGACTCGGGGTAGGTCATCACGAAAGAATTCTAGAAATTCTTTTACTATATAACCTGATTGAATAAGAAGTATCTCGACACTTGAGTCATTAACTCAGACTAAGTGATAGACACACCCCGTGGAAACTAACTTTCTTGCCTTAAGGTACAAAATAAAACGACCCTTAGTCACTGTTAAACTGTTTCTTTACTCTAAGACTGGCTCATTAGAAAACAAGAACTTCACTACTCCATTAATATAATCTCTTGATACATAATAGGCATGAAGTTAGTCCATACCTAAAATGCCATTAAAATTTACCATGTCTAACTAAACTAAGTCAGCCATGGTACTTTTGTATTGACGGAAAAGGTGTAATCACAGTAGACTTTATCTGGTAGAATAGATTTACCCACATGTGCAAAAACACTAAAGGGCTCAAGATGTTGCTCTGGAAAAACATTAATACTAAAGACTTGGATTATACTAGTGACAAGATCCAGCGAATTCTCTTGATCTTGGTGACTAGTAATAGTCTAAAGAAGGTTTCCTTCTATGTCTACCCCTGAAGTAGCTTGTCTAGATGTAACTCGATCTTGTGAAGCAACTCAAGAAGACTGGACTCTATTGCCATATTTACCATTTCTTTGCCTGTTCTTAGGACATTCTCTTATAAAATGACCATTCTGGTCACACTTGAAGCAACCAGTGGAGCCATCACGACACACCTTTGAGTGATTCCAACCACACTTAGCACATACAATAGTCTTAGTACCCCTTTTTCCCGTACTACCTTTTGAATACGCAAGTCTAGATTTAAAGTTCTGCGAATTCTGGCCATGATGTTCACCTTTGTTTCAGGGTGCAGGTGCACTAGCGATGATGGTACAGGTCCCTTTAGCTTCTTAAAGGATGATCTCACATTACCATTCAGGTGCCCAGACTCATTCCATGTTTTCGCTTTCTTATTTCTGAACTCTTCTCTCTCCCTTTGTTTTTTCCTTCTCAACTTGTTGCACATGGATGATCAGCCTTGCTATGTCCATGACACCTACTAGTATGGTTGTCTTACTTTCCTTACTTGATAGACGAGACAACCCATGACGAATAAACTCATCATGCTCCTCATGTTGATAACCATCTTTTTGCTTCTCTTTGATCAGGAGGGATGAAACACCCCAAAAAGGCCTCTCAAAGAAAGCCCAGTTCACAATCTGTTACACGTAAGCACGAGTTAGAAAGAAACTTTTTAGGGATAAATTTTAATGCACAAAGTGAGTATGAAAGAGTGAGGAAATTTCTAAATGTAAAAGCCTCCTAATTATAGATGTGGTGCGCTTCACACCGATAACTAGGACTTTACAGACACAGATCATAAACTCCATTGGACTCTTGTACTCTGTGCTCTGATACCAAGTTTCTCGCGCCCCGAGCCTACACCCTGGGCGGGACTTGCACTCAAAGACCATTGATGGCCCCAAGCAAACCCTTAGTCTAGCTTACTTACTCAGCAGAAGACTTAAAACACAAGAATAATCTAAGTAAATGACTTGTGAAATAAACTGAGAATGTATTAAACGAAAGCATTTAAATTGCCATAGTGGATACTGAAGTCTCATAGCAAAACATCTGAAATACAAAGCAAAAGACTCATAACTAACTTTCTCAATATCTATGAAACCTCTACGACTACAATGGATGTTGCGACAAACCATAGAATATCCTAAAGAACTAAACTAGAAAGAAATAAAAGAGACCTTCGAAATGCAAAGAGGAACGTCAACTGACTCTGGAGTGCTAAACTTGATCAACGGTGCGCTGGGTACCGATCATCATTACCTGTGTCTACATCATAATACAATGAAGGCCAACTAGCATCAATACATTGAATGTACGAGTTTATGAGTTGAAATGCTAAAAAACATAGGCAAGAAAGAATTAGAAGGAAACTGAAGAGCTTACATGGGTCAACTCAACTCAACACAATTGACTCATTTCCATATAAAGAAATTTAAAAACATGGGCATTATAAAGGAAATTTGCTTAAAAACATGTTATAAACTCTATATGTATCCAAGGATACAATTAATTGGGCTATGTATGTAAAAATACAAGTAAACTGTGTACATATATAAATACATCTAACTTCTGTGGGAGTTTCTCTAACCGACAACCATCACATAAGAGTTATAGTGATGATACATCGATCTGCCTCACGCTGCCAGCGCATCCTATACCCAGCCAAAAGTATAAGACCTGAACTGCCTAATGGATCCACTAGTCTAATTGTGAAAATGATTCACCTTGAAAGCATGACCCTTTTCTACCCATGGTGGCTACATGGTTTTATGAAGACATGAGTTATTTGAACTCATGCTCGTCCCCAATTCCCGGCTCAATACTTCTCCCAAAAATATATTGGCTCTTATGTTTTAAAAACATACTTCTTCAGTGATATGAGATATTAGTGCTAAAAAATTTATCTCAAAGGCTGTAACAACCCTAAAATGGCTAGACTAAATAATGCTTAATGTATCTAGAATGCCTATAGTTAGACCAGGTTCACACGGATTGATGCGCGTAGAACCATACCTCTGAACCCTTGCAACAGCCAAGCCAACCAACTTGGTGAGTTAGTTGAGCTAGGAAAGGTTGGGTCCAGCCATGTAGGGCACCTGAATATGACGATTTACCCGGATGAGTCTTAACCGAACTTAAAAAGAGGTAATCTTAAGTTTGGAGGGTCTAGGGGTAAAATGGTCTTTTTCCAGGCTAAGGGTAGTATTGTAATTACCCTAAATATTTAATTAATTAATTAATTAATATGGTGGAGGGGCAATTTGGGTAGAAAGGGCTGAAATTGACCTTTGAGCGAAATCTTGCTCCACCCGGGTTCGAGCCTAGGTGGGAGCAATGATTTAATTTTATTTATTTTATTTAGTGAATTAATTTAATTAATATTTAATTGTTGATTTAAGAAAAAGGAAAAATCAGATTTTTATTTATTAATAAAGATAAGTCCTAATTTGACTAAGTCTCCACCTAATCTCCTAATCCTAAGCTAACACTACTCACGTTTCTCTCTACTCCTCTCTCACTTTCACGCTCAACTTCTATAAAACAATAGAACAGAACGTAAAATACAAAGTTCATCAAGAACTTGAAAGCTAAAAACTGAAAAGCAAAACAAGCTTAAAAACGAAAAGTAAAAATCAATTTCTTGACGGATTTTGCTTGTGGTTTCGGTGGTGAGACGTTGGCTTAGTGGGGAAATAGGCAGCACGCTGAATAACGTTTGAACAACTTCAGGTATGAGTTTCTTCCTCTTGGTCCCTTTTCCAAGAGACCCTTAAGGCTCAGATGAATCTACTCGAAAACTAGGGTTGTTCCCCGTTGCATGTCCCTGTCACTAGCTCCCTATGATCTTAGGTTGAGTATGCTTGCTGGTAGAATTTAGGGATACTGTGTTTGTTGTGATGATCTTGTTTCGAGTATGTGTTCATGATTACGTGCTTATTTTTTTGTCTTTCAGAAATATGAATGTAGATACGTATATATGTGTGCAAGATTGTGACCGTGACTTTGAGTTTCGATTTGAGCATGTTTATAGCATTGAGATCACTCGTGTTTTATGTGCAATTAGATGTTCCTAAATCGTGATGTTCAAATGATTGAAATGCTACCAATTTTAGTTAAAACAAATGACCAAATTATACCTCAAACTTGTCTTAATAACCCTAATGAACGACTAAGAAAGAGGTGCTCAAAGGACCTGTAAATACTGCAGAAAAAAACGTGGAACAAAGTTTCAGAATCTGGTAACCCGCTGCAAATGGATTCTGGAAATTCTGGGCGTCTAAACATATAAAAACAAATAGGTGAGGTCTGCAGGGATCGAACCCGAGACCTCACTAAGGCAAACCTTAATAAATTAAGAAAAAAAGGGTGTGCTAGGCGGGGCTCGAACTGGGGCTGGGGTCCGGTGGAATTCGAAAGAAAGGGAAATAATTAAATGTTGCCGTAGGTTTCGATCCCACGACACGGAAGATCCCCAAACATTTATTTAAAAGAAGTGAGGCACACAGGATTCGAACCCGTGTGCGCTTAGCCGAATTCTCCCACTTAAAACGAAAATAAATAAATGAGAGAAGTGGGATTCAAACACACGTCCTCTGAGTAGGTAGCGAAGGACAAGAGAAAATAAAGTGTGCTTAAAAAGGGGCTGTGGGGAATCAATCCCACTACCCCTCGGCCAGTAGCGAAAATGAGAGAATAAGAGAGGGAAAATTTATTAAAGAAAAAGTATGGGGTCGTGGGAAATCGATCACACGCCCCTCAGCAATCACCAAAAACTAAATGTGAAGAAAGAAAAAGGAAAAATTAACGTGAGCAATGGGGATCGAACCTGGATCCCCAAGCCGAGTGATACAAAAATGGAAATTGAGGAAATGGCTAAGTGTTGTTCAAGGGATTCGAAACCGGGTTCCCTTGCCCAAATTCCGTATTGACACATAAGTCTTACGTGATTAAATAATTAATGAATGCTGCCTATAGGAATCAAATTGAGACCTTGGCATACTTACAAGATGCATAAGTCTTGTACCACATAATATTGGGCAATATGAATCACTTAAATGCACTATGAATGAAGCCTCACGGCTTGTGTGTGTGGACTCATAAGTCTAGCATACGTTATAAAGAAAGTGAACCTAAGATGTTATGTGATGAATGATGAGACCCCAAAAGGGTTAAGTAAGAGTGTGAAACACACTAAAATGCCAAGTGCATTGACATATGATGAAATGAACATTCACGTAAAAAGGGGTGAGTAATTATGAAGGGCAAATGTGCTAAGACTAATGAATGTGGTGACAACATGATAAGAGGCTAATGTGAAACATGAGAGCAATCTTAAATGAGCCTAATTAAATGGTACCAAAACGTACTCAGCTATGAGAGTGTAAAGTTAATGAAGAGACCAGTCTCTATGAACACTCTAATGAAAGAATTAAAGTTAATGCATACTTAATACAAATGATGAGATGAGAAATCATCTAATGAGCAATGATGTCCTCATGCTAGAAGCCAGCTTCTATGATGTATGAGATGAATGTAATGGAACTTTATACTGAGCACCGATAGGCTAGCTATGAGTGGCGATTCCTTCTTTCGGGAAGGCAGAGGTTCGTGTAATTCTCATGAGATTAGACTGTCCATCCAGACGGGTATGGGTCTCCTTATATCTCCTAGTCTTTCAACCTATGCAGCCAACATAGGGATCTAGTAGGGTTCGATCCCCTATATACGCTAGCATGTTTTTGGTTTCACTTTGGCCGGTGATTCCACCTCTTTTCGGTGTGGGGTAGACACATGATTTCATGGAGCTCACATGATCTATGTCGGTTAAAGTTAAAGTTCCCAAAGAAAGAATGAGGCCAGCCTCATGTAATGCACACAATGAAATGAACAATACCAAAGGTGTTTGGGTAGGATAATCAAGAGGTGAAGTAGACTTATGTAATAACACTAGGTCATTCTTAGTCACTGCAAAGTGAACCCGATGAGAGTCTTAAACTACATCCTAGGTATAGCTGGTGTTTGCACTAGCCTATGAATGAAATAAAATGAAGTACGTATGAATGAATGAAGCAAACTCTGTGTTTTGCTAAAGAAGGCTCCCTAGTTGAGGTCCCATATGTTGAGCCCTCATTTTGGGAAGTCCTAATGTCCAGTCCATGATTCCAAGGTCTCATGGTATATGAACGAATGATATGCAGTATGTTATGTGCTATATGCAATATGTTATGTGCTGTGTGCAATATGATACGTATGATGATGCATGTTACTCTCATAGCATGACTTTCCTAATCCGATTTTGGCAAGTCCACTGACTTGACTTTCCATAATTCATATCGTTAGGAGAGAGCTCTTCTTAATCATGCATGTCCTTGGTGTGTGCTTGCATATGCCCATACTTTGTACAAGTGTGTACTAATCCCATACAACTCTCTACTTTTAGGTGCAGGTGCAGCTGGACGCTAGAGCTTACGAGTCGACGTTGAAGTTATCCGGACGTGGAGTTTTTATCCGGATTCGATAGGCCCTCATGCTTTCGAGGATGCTTTCTATTTTATTCTAGCATTAGATGTAGGCATTAGCTAGTGGAGTATGTTCCACTAGTGTTTCTTTCCCAGTTATATTCAGATATTGTATTGGTGCCATTTTGGCAACTCTATATTTTATAGAGTTATGACTATGTCTTTCATTTGATTATCTTGAGTTAGATGGTTGTTGTGAACGCTTATGTACTGCTTTGAGGAAAAAACTTCACTTTACTCTGAACTAAACCCAAACTTAAGTCTTAAAATGACATTAAAACATTTGTGAAAGACTTATGAAACTTGAAATGAACTTCTTCTTCTTATCTTTACTCTTTAATCAACTTGATCTTTAAGTCTTAAAACAAATTTTAAAAGCGTTCGCAAAAGACATCTTTAAAGGACTCTTAGAACTTTCTAAACATGGCTCTAAACTTTTCTTGAATTTGATGTTATGAATTCAAGGTTTTAATTCATGTTTCTGCATGAATTCTATATGATTAAAAGTCATTTAGAGGAAGTAGGATAATTAGGAAGTGTTAAAACACTTTAGAAAGGCTTAAACGGTTTGAATTACGAAAACTGGGCGAAAAATGCCAATTGGGCGCGTCCAAGGCGTGCAGCACCTGCACCATTTGACTGAGGCTCCATTTGGGTGCACTTTAGGCCCAACGCTCCAGGCCCTCTGGCGCATATGGGGCGTGCCGCACCTAACCCAGCCCAAGTGATGTCTTATGAATTTCTCAACTCGTTTTCTGACCTTAAATCATTCTAATTCAATTTCTTTTCTCAAATTCACTTAGATTTCATGTACCCACATAATATATACAAGGATGAAACCCAATGAATTAAAGAACAAGACTTAGTCATCAAAGAACTCCTAAATATCAACGGGTGTTCAAGAACGAAAGCAATTCTAGAACCACATTTAAAAACATTCAAATTCCAATGTTTTTAGGATGAAAACACACTAAATCAAACATGATTGGAACGTGGGTGAACGTACCCAACGTTGATATAGACTCACATACCATTTTAGGCATCACCCCCGATGAAATCCACAAGTTAATTCGACGATCCTGCCCTGTTTTCTTCTTCTCCTTTCTCCATAGCCCTAGCGTGATAATTCACAACTTCTAAAACTAAGTAAATTCTGATTTGACCCCTATTAAAATCATAAAAATGGATTTAAATAATAGGGTAGTGAAAAGACTAAAAACCCATTTAAAATCCCGGATTGGGAAATTTTCTTAATCCGATATCCCAGCTTCCAAAGGTTATAAGTTGCTCATACAAACTCGGAATCGCACAAACTTGGCGGCATTGGAAGGATTATCCCAAGAGCTTCCCAACCATATCTTAAAGTGCATTTAAATCATCATGATCTAGAAGTTATGTCCATTTGAAATTGACCAAAACTCAACTTTTCCTAACTAAACAAATTTTCTGAATTTTTTGTTACTTCTAAAAATAACTATTTTCAGTTCTTAGTTTCTTCCTAGATATTTCAAATTATGAGATGTTACATATTAATTCATCACAAATATCTTTTATCATATGATAAAATAATTTTCCTTTTTTTTTTGTTTTTCCCCAAAAAGAACACAAAAAATAAAAGTAATTTCCTTAGTACAGAAAATACCATCAATATTTAAATTTCCTAAGCTTGTTGTCTCATGTATACAGATTAGCAGACAAGAAATAATAAAACATGAAGAGAAAAACACAAAGAACTATCCGAGTCCAAAGAACCCACTGTGTGTCCTTAGGTAATTTAATCCCCTCATGTACCTGAGGTTGTAGATTAATTCCTCCCAAGATAAAACGGATTAACCATTAAAGAAGTAGTGTTTCCATAAACTTTAATAATTTCAATGAACTCAATATGACAACAACGAATCACACACCGACACGATCGATCGATTTTATTTTGTAAGAAATGTATTCAAGAGAATGGAAGAATTCGATGTAGAAAATGAGAGAAAGTCTCTCCATTTATTGACAACAAAGGGTAAAGGTCACAACTCTTTGGAAAGAAGACAATCTTTCAGAAAGGTCACAACACTTTGGAAAAGGCACAACCTTTAAACTGGTTACAAATCTTTAGAAAGGACACAACCTTTCATAAAGGTCACAACCCTTTAGCATACTCAAAACCCTTTAGGAGGGTCACAACCCTTCAGCATGCTCAAAACCCTTCAGGAGTGTCACAACCCTTCATTTCCTGTTCACATCTTTAAAATCCAACAACTAACGCTAGGGTTCTAAGAAGAGAACGCTCAGAAAGGAAGATTCATCATTTTGGAAGGAATTGATTGCGGGTTTCATCAAGGATTCGTTCCTACAAGTTATATGAGACTCTCATAGCATTGGGTTTGTTCACCCACGAGCCAATCATGTTTGATTTAGCGTGAATTCATTCTAAAAAGATTGTAATTTGAATGTTCTTGATAGTCGTTCTTGAATATGAGTTGAGATTAAGGAGTTTCTTGATATTGATGTGTCGTTTCCAAGATTTATTTGAGTTAGATTTTGTGTATATGTCGTGGGTATATTATTCTACTGTGAATTTGAGAAAAGGAATCATAACTAATTGATTTAAGATCAGAAAATGAGACCAAAAGTTCATCAGTTTTTGCCAAAAGGAATAGCTAGCGCAATGCGCCCCCATACCACCAGGCAGGCTGGGGCGGCACGCCAGAAATGCGCCATTTTGGAGCCCCAGTAAGTGAGGGCGGGCACCGCGCACCCGGTAAGCACTCAAGTTGTCGTTTTTCACAAGTTTTTCATCATTTAGTCCGTTAAGTCCTTCAAAAATATACTAACACTTTCCATTGATTCTAACTACTCTAAATGACATCTAAACATATACAAATCATCCAGAAACATGAATCATAACCTTGAATCTATAAATTTAAATTCAAGGAAAGTTAAGAGCCAAATGTAGGAAGTTCTTAGAGTGTTTTCATGAAGTCTTTCACAAATATTTTAACTTTGTTTTATGACTTAAGTTTCAAGTTATGCAAAAAGTAAAGAGTTTAGTTCATTTCTCCAAATGTTATAAGAGAACTAAGTATTCCTAATAGTTTAAAAATGTCTTCACATTTGAACAAAAAAGGAAAACACTGATTACCAAGAGAGCTTTCAAGCTAAAGTTTTGAGTAATTATCTCAAACCAAAAAAAAAGTTTTGTTTCAAAACAAATGAGATAAGTATACATTGGTAGTAATACTGAGCACCGATATGGGGATGCGAGTTCATATTAACTCAAGTCTCCAAAAACCATGTAGCCATCATGGTTAGTAAAGGATCATACTTTTTACATGATTCCTTAAGTTTCTTTTTAGCATAGACTAGTGGATCCACTTAGTTAAGGCATTATATATGACGGCAACGTATAGGACAGTTCTAGCAGCATGGGCAAGACGTTGTATCACCACCTAGGATCATAAAGGCGGTTGTCGGTTAGAGAATCTTCCACAGAAACTATATTAATTTATTATATGAGTAAAGTTGAGTTTGTTATTGCATTTCCTTTAACAAACTCAGTTGCTTTCTAATGTTTTATAAGGCTTTCTATATATTGCATGTGTTTTATTACTTTATATTGAGTTAAGTTGTTGATGAGTTGAGTAAAGTCAAGGTATGTGTTCCTATCAAATTTTTTTCAAGTTTATGTTGTGTTTAGCATTCCAACTCGTATACTAGTATTTGATTGATTGATGTCACTTGGATTGCATTGTCTTATGATATTGACACAGGTAACCAGGATCTGTATCCAGCGCCTTATTGATCAAGTTGAGCACTCATAGTTAGTTGGTGAGCCTCCTTGCTTTCCAGAGGACTCCTTTTTACTTTGCTTTTAGTATTTTAGTTGTTAGGGTAATCGAGGTTCTTGTCCCGATATACCTCCTTGTTTTAGAGGCTTCATATATAGTTAGTTGTTTATTTGTCTTTACATTATTATTTCATATGTTAAGACTTTATTTGTCATTTTGGACAAGTTGAATGTTGACTTTTAAACATTTTGAGTTATTTTATTAAAAAATTGAGTAAGTGAATTTGATCATTGTAATAATGTTAAGAGTCTAATGCTCAATAAGTAAGCCAGAGCAAGGGTTCTCTTAGGGCCAACAATAGTTCTCGAGTGTCAGTCTCACCCAGGGTGTAGGCTCGGGGCGTGACAAACTGGGTATCAGAGCACAGAGTTCAGGTGTCCTAGGGAGTCTATGAAGCCGTGTCTGTAGAGTCCTAGTTATCAGTGTCAAGTGCGCCACATCTATAATTAGTAGGCTACAACACATAGGAAAATTTATCACTTCTTTCACACTCATTTTCATGCGTTAGAGTTTGATCTCTAAAAAGTTTCTTTCGCATTCATTCTTACGCGTGTTTTGAGATAATTATGCCTCCACAAAGAGCTTTCAGAGGTCATCCTGCTAGGCGTAATATTGAGAAGCAAGGGGTACCCAATGAACCTGATATGCAACCTCAATGAGAAGTTAATAATGTTGAACTCAGAGATGCGATAAGGATGCTAAGTCAAGCTTTGACTAACCAGGTTGGGCAACAAAGATGAGCCCGACAAAAGTGGCTGACACTTCGAGTATCCGCAAATTCTTGAGGATGAACCCTGTAAGTTTCACTAATTCGAGCACTACTGAGGATCCAAAGAACTTTATTGGGGAGATGCAAATGGTATTTGATGTTATGCATATTGCTGATACTGAGAGGGTGGAACTAGCTGCATACCAAATGAAGGGTGTCGCTAGGATTTGGTTAAATCAATAGAAGAAGAACCAAGTTGAGGATGCACAACCTACGAGTTGGGCTTGTCTGAGAAGGCCTTCTTGGGCGTTTCTTTCCCCGAGAACTTAAAAAGGCCAAGGTACGAGAGTTTCTCACTCTTAACCAAGAGTCACTATGTTTCATGAGTATGTGTTGACATTCAACCATCTATCCCGTTATGCTTCGGAGATGGTTGCGGATGTGAAAAGTAGGACGAGTCCGTTTGTTGCTGGGTTGTCATGTCTATCAAGCAAAGAGGACAGGGCAGCGATGCTAATTGGGGACAAGGATATATTGAGGTAAATGGTATATGTGCAGCAGGTTAATGAACAGATGATGAGGAATATAGAGGAGTTTAGAAACAAGAAGGCGAAGACAAGAAATTAGTTCGGACATCAGAAAAGTAATGTGAATCGTTCATCATTTTAGCAAATGCAAAAGGGACATGCTCCATCATCTGCTAGTGCACCCACACCCAGAAACAAAGGTGAGTAAAATATTCAGAATTCAAAGCACTTCATGGGCAGACCTTCCCAATCTCAGGGTAGTGTGGCACAAGAAGGTAACTGTACTCCTGCATGTGCTACAGGTAAGTGTCGTGATAGCTAGTCAGGTTGATTCAAGTGTGTAAAAGAGGGTTATTTCATGAAAGAGTGCCCCAAGAACCGGAAAGGTTATGGGAATCAGGGAAATAGAGCCCAAGATTCATTAGTTGCTCCTCCAGACAGGGCTGCACCAAGAGGAGCTAATTTCGGTACTGGTAGAGCAGCAATCCATATTTACGCGATCAGTAGTCGAAAAGAGCAAGAGAACTCTCCAGATGTTTTCAATAATATGATCAAAGTTTTTACATTTGATGTTTATGCTTTGCTAGACCCATAAACAAGTTTTATTTTGTAACCCCTTATGTTCCAAATAATTTTGATGTTATTATTCCTCAGAAATTATGAGAACCCTTTTGTGTTTCTATACCTGTTGAGTAGTCTATTCTAGATGAGCGACTATATCATGATTGTGTCATTTCAATCAATCACAAGGAAACTATGGCTGATTTAGTTGAATTAGACATGGTAGATTCTGATGTCATTTCTTGGTATGGACTAGCCTCATGCCTGTTATGTCTTCATTGATTGTAGAACTCGAGTTATTAAATTCCAAAATCCTAATAAGCCAGTATTAGAGAGGAAAAGTAGTTCAGCAATGCCTAAGGTTTTTTTTTTTTGTACCTTAAGGTGATAAAGTTAGTTTCTAAGTGTTGTGTCTATCACTTAGTCCGAGTTAATGACTCTAGTGTTGAGATACCTCCCATTCAGTCAATTCCAATTATAAAAGATTTTCTAGAAATATTTATAGATGATCTACCCGGAGTCTCTCTTGAGAGAGAAATAGACTACGACATAGACATTTTTACCAATACTCGTCCTATCTCCATTCCTCCATATAGAATAACACCAACAGAGTTGAAAGAGCTAAAGAACAGTGGAAATATCTCCTTGATAAGGGCTTTATTCGACCAAGTGTCTCACTATATGGAGCTCCAGACTTATATGTGAGAAAGAAAGATGGTTCCCTTAGGAAGTGTATGTACACTTAGTTGAACAATGTTACCATTAAGAACAAGTACCCTCTCCGAGAATTGATGGACTTTTTTATCAGCTTCAGGGTGCTTCTTATTTTTCTATTTAGACCTCAGATTTGGTAGTTGAAAGTACGGGTGTGTGATATTCCCAAGACAGCATTCAGGACCCGTTTTGGTCATTATGAGTTTTTGGTTATGCCATTTGGTTTAACCAATGCACATGCATCATTCATAGACCTTATGAATAAGGTATTCAAGCCTTATTTAGATATTTTTGTTATTATTTTCATTGATGACATTCTAATCTAGTATAGGAATAAGGAAGATTATGTTAGCCATCTCAGAATAGTGCTTTAGACATTGAAAGATAAGGAGTTATATGATAAGTTCTCTAAATATGAGTTTTGTCTTGATTCTGTAGTTATCTTGGGCCACATAGTTTTTGGTAATGGAATTAGTTGATACCCAGAAGTTAAAGGCAGTGCATAATTGTCCTAGACCTACGTCTCCAACTAATATTAGGAGTTTCATGGACTTGGCTAGCTATTATAGAAGATTCGTAAAGGTGTTCTCATCTATTTCATCCCTGACAAAGTTAACTTAGAAAATAGTGAAGTTTCAATGGTCTAAATCTTGTGAGAAAAACTTTCAAGAATTGAAAAATAGGTTGACTACTGCCCCAGTATTGACCTTACCAGAAGGTACTCAAGTTTTTATGCTGTATTTTGATGTATCTAGAGTTGGTTTTGGTCGCACATTAATGTAGAATGACAACATTATAACTTATGCCTTTAAAAAGTTGAAAGTTCATTAGAAGAACTACCCAACCCATGACTTAGACTTGGCTACGATAGTATTTTCTTTGAAGATATGGCGTCATTATTTGTATGGTGCTCATGTTGATGCATTCACTTATCACAAGAGTCTTTAGTGTATGTTTACTCAGAAAGAGTTTAATCTTAGACAAACGAGGTGGATAGAATTACTCAAGGATTATGACATGAGAATTCTTTACCACCCAGGTAAAGCTAATGTTGTTGCTGATGCCTTGAACAGGTTTTCTATGTGTAGTTCCACCCATGTTGAGGAAGAAATGAGAGAGTGAAATATGTGCATAGACTTGCACTCTTTAGGAGTCCGACTAATGGATTTCACAGAAGGAGGAGCAGTTGAAAGGGAATGAATCATCATTAGTGTTAGAAGTAAAAGAGAAGCGAGACTAAGATCCTATTTTTCTTGAATTAAATTCAAATGTTCATAAGTAAAAAGTATTGTCTTTTGAACAAGAGAGAGATGGTGTATTGAGGTATCAAGATAGATTGTGTGTACCAAGGTTGGATGAACTCCAAGAGAGGATCATGCAGGAAGCTCATATATCCAGATATTCTATTCATCCAGGTTTCACAAAGATGTATCACGATTTAAGAGAGGTTTATTAGTGTAATAGTATGAAGAAGGGCATTGAAAAATTTGTTTCTAAGTGCCCAAATTACCAACAAGTTAAAGTAGAGCATCAAAGGCCCAGTGGTTTGACTCAGAATATAGAGCTTCCGGAATATAAGTGGGAGATTAAAAACATGTACTTCATCACAGATTTACCAAGTTCTCGAAGGTAGGTGATTCCATTTGGGTGATTGTCAATAGAATGTCAAAATCAGCCCACTTTTTGGTTGTAAAGACTACCCATTCAGTAGAAGATTATGCTAAATTGTATCTTCAAGAGGTGGTAAGACTTCATGTGGTTCCGGTCTCTATTATTTCAGAAAGAGGTGCACGATTTATGCATAGTTTTGGAAGTCATTCCAAAAAGGCTTGGGTTCAAAGGTGAACTTATGTTTGCCTTTCATCCTCAGACATATGGACAAGCAGAGCACACTATTCAAACCTTAGAGGATATGTTGAGCTCTAGTGTGATAGACTTCAAAGGTAATTGGGATGATCACCTACCTTTTATTGAATTTTCTTACGGCAATAGTTACCACTCTAGCATCCAAATGGCTCCTTATGAAGCTCTTTATGGGAGAAGATGCAGATCTCCTATTGGATGGTTTTAAGTAGGTGAAGATGGGTAGATAGGACCAGATTTACTTTATCAAGCTATAAAGAAGGCGTCAGAAATCCTACATTGATGTTAGGAGAAGGGATTTAGAGTTTCAGTTAGATGATTGCATATACTTAAAAGTTTCACCGATGAAGGGTATCATGAGATTTTGTAGAAAGGGGAAGCTTAGTCCGTGGTATATTGTCCCTGACAGAATATAAAAAAGGGTAGATAATGTAGCTTATGAGTTGGAGCTACCACAAGAGTTAGGAGTTGTTCATTCATTTTTTTCACATCTCCATGATGAAAAAGTGCATGGGCGATCCTTCATTGATCATACCAACTGAAGATATTGGGATCAAGGATAGATTATCTATGATCGCTTCTTGAAGGCTCAGAGTATTTGTTATGCTGATGAGTCCTCAAAGAATGATCGTATATCAAAGAAAAGCAAAAATATTGAATCATTCGATGGGATGAATGACTTATGGGAACCATTGAACAAATTAGTAACAAAAGGTTACACCTTAGTAAATTCCAAGGATTCACTTCCAAAGTTCATCATTATTATTAAACTAATAAATCTTGATAATTATAAAGTGATGCAACAATGATGATGAAAAAGAAGACAATGCTTATGTGCCTTCAACAAAATATAAGGAACACAAAGTTAGCAAACAAAATGTTCTTCAAAATTAGATGTTGTTCAAGCTATACAAGAACCATCAAGTTGTAATTATAAGAACATTGATAAAGTAAAAGGGGAAAAGGGGAAAAGGGACAACATAGAAGAAAGAAAAAGAAAAAATAGTCATTCTCCTCCACCTCCTCCTGCTGTCTGCAGTGGTGATAGTGATGGTGGTTGTGGAGGAACAAATATTAATGTGGAAAAAGTTCAAATTACTATTAAGTCAGCATGAGGTACAAGCAGTGGTAGTACAAGAGTAGTGAATGAAAGAGTTCATGCACTGCTCTTGTACTAACACTGCTTGTACCTCATGTTGTCTCAGTAGTAACTTGAACTTTTGTGTTGCATTAATATTTGTTCCACCACCACCACTATCACTGTCACCACCACGGACAACAAGAGGAGGAGGAGGAAGAGGATGATTTGTTTCTTTTTTCTTTCTTCCACATCATCCGTTTTTCCATTTTCCTTTATTAGTATTATTATTACTACTACTTGATGGTTGTTTCTATAGCATTAGAAACATCTAAATTTTTTTAGAACATGTTTTTTGCTAATTCTGTGTTCCTTAACTTTTGGCGAAGTAACACTCTCATCATCTTCTTTTTCATTATCATCCTCATTCTTATTTTCATAATCATCAAGATTTATCAGTCGAAAACTACTGATGAACTTTGATCTGGAACTTTGGAATTGTCTAAGGTGTCAACTTTTGTTACTAATTTGTTCAATGGTTTCCATAAGTTGTTCATTCCATCCAATGGTTCAACACTTTTTTTTTCTTTGAAATACTATCATTCTTTGAGGACTTAGCAGCATAAGCAATATTATCAACCTTTAAAATTGATCATAAGATTAAGTACACTTTTCATTTACAAACTTAGTGTAATTTTAGACGCAAAGGTATATGTTAATTGTCTTTGTTCTATTTACATGTATCACTACTAGTCTACAATGCTTCTGTTGTTTACTTTGTAATGTATATAGGATGATTTCAATCTCACCTGTAATCCCCCTACGAGTAAAATAATCCATAGAGATACAATTTCACTTTATCCATCCATGAAATGGATTTTTGGTGTGTGTCGATTTAATGTATTACACTTATCCTTTTATTTCTTTTAGCTTATTGGTTTTGTTTTATTGTCTATCTTTGTAGTTCTTCATTTGAATCTACCATCAATCTATGGGATGTTGAACAAGGGCGTCTTCTTCACAACTTGAATGGACAGAGGTATGGGATGTAATCTCATTATGTCACTGATATGAGTATTGATACGGATGCTCCTTTAAGGACTTACTCTAGAAGAAAGTATAGGCAAGTAACATGTGAGCATAATCTATCTTAGTTTATATTTCTTAAGTTTCTTTGTTTTAAATAGGATAAAATAATAAGCAGTAATTATCTATTAGTTATAAGTTATTAACAGTAACATCAGTTATCTACAACAGTAATTGTTTCTATATCTATCCATTAGGAGTTATTTTTATGTGTATTATGAATATGTGTATTTTAGGGGAATTCTAAAAAGAAAAAGATATTATTATTGTCTTTGAATCTGGAGATTTGTCCACTCCATACAGACATTGTTATTGGTTAATGCAGTCTTTAAGGACTTTATTTAACCAGTAAATTTTCATTTTTATCTTATTTCTTTTTAATTTCTATCATTTTGGTATCAGAGCAGCAAGATCCAAGATGGTGTTATCTACACGTTATTCTAATGAACCATCACTCCAACCAGTCACAAATCATCTTAGTGAGCCCTCTAATGATCAAATTGTCGAGCAAATAACGTTTAGAACATCACGTTTGGAAGCATTGGATGCAGTTGTGAAAGCTCAATCTGGTGGTGCTCAATTTGATGCTAATCCTGGTACATCTTCTAAAGGAATGGGTCCAAAATGTAGTAGAGGTCCACGTGACACTAGATGATCTTCTTGGGTTTAGAAGGTTGATGTTGATGCGGATTTGCGTTGGTGGTTGAAGAATCCATCGCATAGGCCACACATAAAGATGAAATTTCCTCGATTTGAAGGAAGAGATCCTCGTGGCTGGATTTTGAAGGCTGAAAAATATTGTCGGTACTATCAAACTCACGATGATTTAAAGGTAGATATCGATGTTGCAGCCATGTATTTGGAGGGCGATGCACTTGATCTCTTTGGGTGGATTAAAAATGTTGTTTTATTGGGAGCACCTAGTTAAAGATTTACAAGAGAACTATGGTCCTGCTGAATTTCAGAATCCAGATGAACATTTATGTAGCATTCAACAATTGGGCACAATACAAGAGTATCGCTAGGAAATAGCTAAACGATCTTCCTGGGTCAAGGATTGGCCAAAACATTGTCTTTTGAGGGTGTTCCTCACTGGGCTTAAATAACAACTCAAATTATATGCGAGAATTCCTAAGCCTAGAACTGTTTATAAAGTCATAAGCCTTGCAGTGGAATTTGAGCAAAACGTTAGTTCAAATCGTGGGCATAAAGGGTCTCAATGGTCAAATCTATCACGATCCAACACAATCCAAACTGGTTCTGCACGTAATGTTCCTTACCAATCAGTAGGCAACCAACTCGTACCACGAACCAATCCTAATTCTGCAAAGCTTTCTCCTCGTCATTTTGCAAATCGTGCTTGGGAGATAGAGAAGCAGAATCGCATAGCGAAAGGACACTGTTTTCGGTGTAATGAAAAATTTTCACCGGGTCATTGTTGCAAGACAACATCTCTTACTCTTATGGAGGCAAATGACAACATTGAAGGTCCTGAATCTGGAGAACAAATGCCAAGTGACATAATTAATGAAGATGCAGATACAAATGACCTTGCTAAAATTTCATTCTATGCCTTTCTAGGTAACACAACAGGGACAACAATGAAACTTCAAGGGACCTTAAATGGGCGCAAGGTGCTGCTTCTGGTTGAAAGTGAATCATCCCATAATTTTATCTCTGAAAAAATTGTTGAAGAATTACAGTTGTTTGCTCAAGTTGTGCCCAATTTCGGAGTTCATATTGTCAATGGAGATATCCTACGTTGCAACGATCTTTGCCAAAATCTTGTTGTCAAATTCCTCGGATTAACGATTGATCAAGATCTTTATCCTTTCCCTGTTGGAGGAGCAGATATAGTGCTTGGAATTAAGTGGATTGATTCTTTAAATACATTACAAGCTAACAGGAACGAGATGTTTTTTATTTTTAATTTAAATGGGAAGCGATATAAGCTTCATGGGATCCCACAAGAATCAAATGTACTAGTTGCTTTTCAGTATTTCTCCAAGGAGGCTGATACTTCAGGTAATTCTCTACCCATTGATATACAAAGTTTTATTCATAAGTTTGAATCAAATTTTGAAGAACCCAATGCCTTACCTCCTTTTCGTCAACACATCCACTCTATCCCTTTGATTCCTAACTCAAGACCACCCAACATCCGTCCATATCGTTATCCGTATTTCCAAAAATCAGAAATTGAAAAACAAGTTATTGAATTACTCCAAAAGGGTTTTATAAGGTCAAGTACCAGTCCGTTTGCTAGCCCTGCCCTTCTCGTCAAGAAAAAGGACAATACATGGAGTATGTGCATTGATTATAGAGGTCTCAAACAAATTACTATTCCAGATAAGTACCCAATTCCAAATATTGATCAGCTTCTCGACAAATTGCATGGAGCAACTATTTTTACAAAGATTGATGTACTTTCTGGTTACCACCAGATACGTGATGATCCTTATGAAATTCATAAAACTTATTTTCGTACTCATTCTTGTAATTATGAGTTCACTGTTATGCCCTTTGGTCTCACTAATTCCCCTTCAACGTTCCAATGTGCTATGAATGATTTGTTCAGACCACACCTGCGCAAATTAATTCTTGTACTCTTTGATGACATCTTGGTATACATTCAGACCATTGAGCAACATATCAATCACTTGGAACTTGCTCTCCAAATCCTGAGAGATAATTGTTTCTATGCCAAAACTTCTAAATGCTCATTTGGGCAAATTCAAATTTCTTTTTTGGGTCATGTGATTTCAAAAGAAGGGGTTGGTGTTGATCGGGATAAAGTTCAAGATGTATTGGAGTGGCCAGTACTAATTAATGTGAAGGAGTTACGGGGATTTCATGGGTTAACAGGTTATTATCGTTGATTTTTGAAGGGTTATGGAATGATGGCTCGACCACTCATTGAACTTACCAAGAAAAATGCTTTTCAATGGTCGAACTTGGCTGAGAATGCTTCCAACTTCTAAAGCAAGCCCTAACAACTGTTTCAGTACTACAACTTCAAGATTTTACTCAACCATTTGTGGTAGCATGTGATGCTTCTTCAAAAGGAATAGGGGCTATTCTTCTTCAATATGACCATCATATTGCTTATTTTAGTAAGGGACTTTCTTTTTCTAGTCATTTAAAGTTTACTTATGACCGCGAATTGTTTGCTCTTGTTTTAGCTTTGCAGATATGGAGACACTACTTCATGGGCCATCATTTTTATGTCCGAACAGATCATTGTAGCCTCAAGTATCTCCTTTCCCAACGTATTACTACTAATGAGTAGCAAAGATTATCAATGAAATTGCTTCCCTTCGACTTCACAATTGTTTACAAAGCTGGAAAAGATAATTTGGGAGTCGATTCTCTTTCTAGGAGGCCATTAAATGCTGAATATTTGGCTCTTGCTATTCCTGTGCCAATGGATTTTTCCAATTGGCAAAATGCTCTCCAAGCAGATAAATATACTCGTGAAATTATTCAAGTCATTCACCATGATCCTTCCTTACAACCAGATTTTCATCTTGTGGATCAGAAACATTATTTCAAGGAAAGGTTGGTAGTTCCGGACAAATCTTCTATTCGACAAAAGCTTCTCTCAAAGTCTCACGACACACCTTCTGCCGGGTATGGAAGATATTTGAAAACCTTGAAGCCCCTTTCCTCCAACATTCTCTGGACAATGATGAAGCATGATGTTTAGATCTTTGTTCAAAATTGTTTGGTTTGTGAACAAGCCAAATACCAAGCACTAGCACCTGCTGAACTTCTACAACCCTTACCTATACCTGATAGAACTTGGAAAGATGTCTCACTTGACTTTATTGTAGGACTTCCCAAATTGGGTGGCTTTGATACAATTTTGGTTGTCGTAGATTGTCTCAACAACTATTCTCATTTCATCCCACTTTCTCATCCATATACTGCCAAGATTGTTGCTAAGGTTTTCTGCAGAGAAATTGTACGTCTTCACGACATTCCTCGGATAATCCTAACTGATCAGGATGTTATCTTTCTCAGTGTTTTTTGGCAGGAGCATTTTCGACTTAGCCAGACAAGGCTAAGGATGGGTACATCTTACCATCCACTATCTGATGGACAAAAAGAGGTGGTTAACAGATGCTTGGAATCGTATCTACGATGCTTTGTTATGGAGCAACCTCGTAAATGGAGTCAATATCTACCATGGGAAGAGTTTTCTTTTAACACGGTCTTCCACTCATCCACAGAAACTACCCCATTCAAGGTTGTTTATGGTAGGGACTCTCCATCCATTTCTCATTTTGTTCATGGAGAAACACGCATTGCTGAACTTGAAGAAAAACTTTTGAATCGTGATGCCATGCTGAAAGTTATCAAAGATAACCTTTTAAAGGCTCAAACTCGAATGAAACAGCAAGCTAATTCTCAAAGTCGAGATGTTAACTTTCAAGTTGGAGATTCTGTGTTTCTACGTGTTCAGCCTTACCGTCAATGTTCTTTGGCTCAGCGTAGGTGCGAAAAATTGTCACCTCGATTTTTGGACCATATAAAATTGTACGATGTGTTGGACTGTAGCTTATGAACTGGAGGTCCCTTCTTCCTCAAAAGTACATCCAATTTTTCGTATATCATTGCTCCGTCCAGCTCATGGTCAACAAGGTATTATACCTCCATCCCCTCTTACTCTTAATGAAGATTGGGAACTCACCATATCTCCTCCCAAGATTCTTGCACATCGATGGGTCGAAGAAGCTGGTTCTTCTTCGTTGGAACTGCTCATTCAATGGGTTGATCGTCCGCTTGAAGAAGATAGTTTGGAAAACTATGATCTCATTGCAGATAAGTTTCCTTCTTTTCGCCTTGAGGACAAGGCATCTTTTCAGGGGAGATGCACTGATACAAATGCTCCTTAAGGATGGACTTACTCTAGAAGAAAGTATAGGCGAGCAACATTTAAGAATAATCTATCTTAGTTTATATGTCTTAAGTTTCTTTGTTTTAAATAGGATAAAATAATAATAAGTAATTATCTATTAGTTATAAGTTAATACCAGTAACAACATTATCTACAACAACAATTATCTACAACATTTCTATATCTATCCATTAGGACTTATCTTTAGGTGTATTATAAATATGTGTATTTTAGGGGAATTCTAAAAAGGAAAATATATTATTATTGTCTTTCAATCTGGAGATTTGTCCACTCTAGACAGACATTGTTATTGGTTAATGCAGTGTTTAAGATTCTCGCACTTTATTTAACCAATAAATTTTCATTTTTATCTCGTTTCTTTTTAGTTTCTATCAGCCTACTTGGATACAAGAAATAAAAATAGGGACTCTTAATAGAATTATACTTTTTAACTTTCAAAATACAGGCTCAAGTATTATGTGGTTTGTTTACTCGCATTCAATTGAACTATTGATAACCTATATACCTATTCCTCTTTTTGGGTGGAGATGTGAGGGGAGGGGAGTGATAATAAGTTAATTGTATTGCTCTTGGAGAAATGTTTTATTTTTTACTAAGTAGGTTCTCTTCCATTTTGAATCCACGGATGTTGTTTACTCTGTTGTATTCACTCCGAATGGTGAATACATGGAAAGTGGCTTAGTTAATTAATACATGAATATATGGTCACTGAAGAAGGAAAAAATTATAAAAACTTACAATGGCAATGACAATATTTTGGAAGTGTGTTGGAACAAGGAAGGCAACAAGGTTTAACTTGTTTTGCAAACAAAAATCTTGTGTGATTGATATTCGATTGTAGATGTTGAAGAATAGTTTTAAAAGGTTTTGGGAACACAGAGGCAAGAATTTATAATTCGAGAAACTCTACCTTGTAGAAATGCAGATTGTAGATAAGCTTTTTTTATTTGTTCGATTTACCCATATTACCAATTCCTTGCTTGAAATGTAGCAAAAAAACCGAAGGGATTGTTTGGTTTGCAAACAAGTCATATTAGATTAGTGTATGGGAATTATAATATAGGGATTTGAAATATTTACTTTAGTTTCTTTTTGTTTTTAATATTAGGTGCATGCATATGTTTTCATCATTGTTTTCCTAAAGCATCTACATGCATGTAAATAGTGATTATCCAGATACAAGAAAAGACCCTTCTGGACTCCAACAACAACAACAACAACAACATATCCAATGAGGTCTGAAGAGGATGGTGTATACACAAGCCTAAAGTAAAGCATGTCAAAGCATCTAATAAAAACAAAAAATCAAAATCTCCATAAAAATAGTTCAAAATGAGATGAAAATTGAACTACTGAATTCACGTATAGAAGGAACTCATAGGGTGAAGAAGCCATTGTTGTGAATTGACAACAGCTTAAAGAAACAGACAAAAGGTCAAAGGATTGCTATTACCTATGATATATATATATATATATATATATATATATATATATATATATATATATATATATATATATATATATATATAGAGAGAGAGAGAGAGAGAGAGGGGGGGGAAAGATAAAATTATTTAATATAAGACAAATTCAGAATTTAAACCAGATGTTTAAATTTGATAGTTTATCACAATATATTTAATATTCTTAAGTTCAATTTATTGGTTTTTTAGGTCTCAAAGTTAGAAGATCTTGTTTTTCAATCAAGTGTCGTAACATTCTTGTTCTTGTTTTTCTCAGTTTTTCGACTTTGGATAGTAGAGTTACACGGACCATCTCCAATAGATCTAATTCTAGTAGTAGAATATTCATACCTAAATTGATATCACACATGATTAGCTATAAAGATATAATTCCTTAGACGAGTCTAAAACAACTCACAACCTTCATAAAATCCTGGTGCTAATGATTGTCAAATTCAAAGTAAAAAAATCACAATATAATTAGCAACAGAAGTAACAATATGAACACGAGTATGCATAGACGAGAGCTATAAAATGAAGAAATGGAAGTAATGCTTACACAGATACAAGAAAAGACTGTTTTGCACAACAAAAAACCTAGAACAAGAAAAAAAATGTTATGTTAATATAGAAGACAGAAAAGGTATGATATTTATCATTTTTCCTATACAGAAATATTGTCCGATTAGGAGAAATTTATAAAGATGCGGTCAAACCTTAGATGTATATCCTTCATAAGTCGTTACATCATAACTAGGAATTTCACTCATCAGAGAGGTTGCGATTATGCTGATATACGTATGCTCCAAATCTGTCTTGCAACATAAGAAAAACTTTAGTGTCACAAAAACAACAAACCTTGGAAGATCACTAAAAATTAGTGAATTAAGAATGAAAATAGAAGCTTCTAACGTTTGTCATCTAGAAAAAAAACGCATTATGCAATTTAATTGAAAATGAAACACAAAGAGTATGAAAGTTGAGATCGGTTCTTGGAGGCTAAAAGCTAGAACAGAAAAGGTGCTCCTTTTTACATTTGTCGTGTTTGACCAAAAAAACACAAAACACAAATTATATTTCTACAAAAAGTACTTTTTGCAAATGTTGTTTTGAAAAAAGTCTCTAGATCAGAATAATATTAATTCTCCTACCTTTGAGGTTTAGAGACTATTTCAGAAAAACTCTCGATTCAAAAAAAGATTATATACCTAAAATGATTATAGAAAAATATTAACTTTTGTTAAATTAACTATTTTAACAACAACAACATTTCCAATGAGTTCTGAAGTATAACATATGAAAGCATCTAATAAAAAATAACATCAAAATCTCCATAAAAAATAGTTCAAAAGAAGAAGAAAATTGAATTACCGAATTCAAGTAGGAGGAAATCATAGGGTGAAGAAACCATTGACAACAGCTTAAAGAAACAGATAAAGGGTCATAGGATTTCTCCTACCTATGGTGTACATATATATATATATATATATATATATATATATATATATATTTATAGAGAGAGAGAGAGAGAGAGAAAATATGGTAATGGGAATTTTGGGAAACATGGTATTTATATATAAGACAAGAATTAGAAATGTTTTAATTCCAAAAGACATTTTGGATAAAGTTTTGAATGACAATTTTATCCTCAAGCTATTTTAAAGAGTTGAAAGATTAAATTTATTTAATAGAGACAGATTCAGAATTTAAATTAGATGTTTAAATTTGATAGTATATCACAATATATTTCATATATTTAAGTTCACTTTATTGGTTATTTTAGGTCTCGAAATTAGAAGATCTAAATCATATTGTATAATTATATATTTGTAAACCTAAACCTTAATTTTATTAGTACGTATATTTTTCATGTTCGTTTTGATTTGCTTAGGACTTTATGTTGTTATAATACCGAAACCCTTATTTTATAGAAGTTAAAAATTTTCGCAACCTTAACCCTGATTTTATAAATAGTATATTTTTAAAAAATTCGTCATGTCGGCATGCATATATAAGGTCTGACCTAAACACTGGTTTTATTTTTTAAGTGTATTTTGTTTGTATTCATTTAAAATAATTCTTTTGTCAAATATTTCTCGTTAGTATTATTCATATGTTTTTTGGTTAGTTTGAAATTTGAAGTTTTTTTACTTATTGAGTTATGAATCTTAATTCCTATATGACTTATTTAAAACAATTTCTTCTCTAGGGGATTTTTGAGTCCTTTTAAAATGACTTTAACAGTAAAAAGTTTGAATTATAAAGTTCACTTTTTTTAGGGAAAGGGAACAAAGACCCAACATCCACTGAAAATTAGATGCATTTACCTTTAGGGACTATTCAAACGGGTTTTTTGGGAGACTTCAGCTAGGAGATCTCTGGCTTGTCGAGTTCAAGGGTGAGTTAAATCGTTCAGGCTATTATGGATTCATCTAGGATCTTAGTCCATTTCATTTGGACTTAGACCTTATAGACTCTTTACATGTTTAGTTATTGCATCCCCTTATATTACACCATTTAGTTAGAATTTTTGGTACAATGAATTTCAGGTTCTAGGGGTTGAATGTTCGCTTAGTTATGTTTGATTTTAATAAATTACTGAGTTTATGGGAACTAGGATTTTAATTAATTATTTAAACATTTTTCTATATCTTTAAATTTTTGTCTTTTGGTTAGTATCTTTTAGTTGGGTTGTAGTAATGTTCGCCCACCGGAGGTTTAGAGTGGGTGTCAATCACGATGGTTTGGATCGTTATAAAGTTGGTATCAGACACCTAGGTATGTTAATCTCGTTGTAACAAAATGATTCTAGTAAATTTTTGCAAAACAGAATAGAGACGTTTATACTTTTCTTCAAGAGGCTACAACACTTTAGGAAAATCTCTCCATTTTTTTCTCCCTACGTGCTATAACTTGATTTCGATTGGAATATGGTGATCCAATTGGTATTTAATCTCTTCAACTCTTCGATCCACAAATGGTAAACATAAGAAACAATGGTGCGAGGCAAATAGTTTCTATCAATGAGCCAGCAGGGGAGCCCATATCGAGAAGATGTGGCTGAGGCAAGGGTAGAGAAAGACGAAGGGGCAGAGGCAAAAGAAGGGTAGAACCCGCTAGGGATGAAGCCCAAGACTGATATTTAGAAAAATTTTATGAATAAAAATTAATTCGTCAACCTTTCATCCTTAAAGCATGGATCACTAAATGTATACAAACACAACTAAGTGTTTCGTCACTAAATAGTATTGTATTAACTACAGAAATATTTTTTGTCCGCAAATGCAAAGTATTTATGACGGGCTTGTTCGCCAAAGAAATTATAAAATTTTGTAGGTAATTGTGTGTTTTCTCCACTAAAGAAGCCATCAATGCCGACAAAATTGATTTGTCACTCAATATTTAGTTTCATTCGTGACGACATCATTTGTCTCTAATATTATATGCATTTTGTAAAAAGAAAATATTCTTTCATCACTAAAATTTGTGTCTTACATACAAATTCTTTTGTCCCTAAATGTATAAATTATTGACAACTATGCTTTTTTACAATTTTTGAGTTGAAAAGAATCATATCGTCACTAAAAATATTTCTAGTACCAACAAAATAAATTATCACTACCTAATATCATAATTAACAACCATCACAGTTGTCACTAAAGGGAATATTTTTATGACAAAAATATAATTGCCTTAATGAGATCATCACTAAAAATTAAACTTTTAAGGATGAAATGTTGTCACTAATCACAAGCATCTATTGATATTTGAATTAGTAGCAACATTATTTACAATTTACATTTAAATAGGTTTCACTAATTTAATATTTTATTAAATGATACATAGATATCTTCAACTTTCTAGAATGTAGTGTTTTATTTTATAATGAACGTTGTACAAATTAAAAATAAATAATGTGCGGTGTGTGTCTTAACATTTATCGTCATTTAATGAATAAGTATGGATCAAAAAATCTACATTTGGCTCACACAGTCAGATTTGAAGGAATTTGACAAAATCAAGAATAATTTTGTACCCACTATGTGTTGGTATTACTGCACAGGTAGCAAAACATCAAGTGAACCCAATGACGATTTCAAAGAAAAGGTGAAAACCGCTAGAAAGAAAATAGAAGCTGAATAAACCAAGTACCATTCTTTAAAGAAATAAATGTAAAGCATGCCCAAACTTATGAAAAATATTTCTACTTCAGAGTGCTTATGCCTCAGCAATGCCAAATTTGACCAATCCTGTAAGTTGACATGCACATACAATATTCAAGAACTAATTAAAAAAATAGAAATACTTCAATGATCCACATAACATCCACAAAAGAGTGAGCTTAAATTAAAATCTAACATGACATGCATTTAAGGAATCAGTTCTTCTGGGAGGGGAATGTCAAACATAGAAAGTTTCATGTTTTTAAATAGGAGAAACTTATGAGGGACAGAAAAATGGAAGGATTGAGTGTAAAATTAGCTTTGTCATTACATGCTTGAAAACATACCTTAGTATAAATAGTATACCGTATCTAGATTCCAGAAATCTATAGAAAAAAACAAACAAGAGAAACAATTGTTGTCAATAATAGAATCATTAATTTAGGTGAGAAACAAAAAATATTCAATAAGTCAATCTTTTCTATGAAATGCTTATGACTCAATCTCACAAAAATTTCATTTTAAACAAAAATTCAAATGATTCATTATTATTATGATAGCAATATTAAACCTATGGTGTATTTTCATAAGTCCACATGTAGTTTGTATCTATGTATCAGGTTATATGCAAAGTAACTAACTAAAGAATCAAGTTTAAAAGATATAGGAGGTGACTAATCACAATATCCAATGTGTTTTGTATCTGGAAGAAAAAAAAATAGTTGTTGAGAATCAATCCTAGCAAACAAATAGTTCTACAATTAGAATCACTAATCTTTTAGGCACTAGTACGAACAGAAATTTCAAAAAAAAAAAAAAAACTTTGGAAAAACCATTTTTACAAGGTTATCTACTTCATTGTATTTCCCTCTCCAATTAAGGACATTCAAATCACAGAAAAATAACATGCTTTTGAGGAGTACCAAAGATATGCCTGAGTGACTGAGGTATAAAGACTCATTTAATATGCAAGATGGAATATAAAATTCATGGGATATATTATTGGATTTTTTTATTGTGCATTTGGTTTGTGGGATAAGAGATTGCAATCCTATGAGATGTACTAAAATGATGGGATTAATTGTTCCATATAGAAAATGGAATAGGTAATCCATGACATATCCTCGTTTATCCCATCTCATACCAAATGTGTCCTAAGAATAACTAAATGGTGCCTCAGGTTCTGATCCACACTACAACACTCTATATAATATCATGTACTACTGCCATGTTGGACAGGTTTACTTGGCACTAAATTTATTATGGGCTCTAACAAGTTGTTCAATACAATTAGATAAGGTGTGATACAACTTACCTACACACCACCATGCTCTTCAACAAACCAGGAAAACCCTTGCCACTATAATCGAAAATGAGGGATTTTAAAAATTTGTAAAATGTATAGGGGATAATGTTAATAAGTAAACTAAAATGTGGTTTTGTAATAATCCTATATATTTACTTCTTTTTAGCTGATGGCCATCCAATTTTTGGTAGGCCAAAATTTATCTTTTTAGTTTTTTCATGAGATAAATGTCAAAGTACATCTAAGCTATACTTTTTTTTAGTTTCATATATAAACTATTGAGAGTGTGAGTTTCATATCTAAACTATTATTTGTTAGTTTGAGAAATACACCTCTCTTTTATACCACTTTCATTATGATGTTTGTAATATACTCTCTCTTTTATTTTAAAAAATTATCACATCACACTCTACATGGACAAACAATTCAACCTTGACAAAAACTAAATAAATTATTAGTATTAGATAAAACTAAAAAATTATTATCCCAACAATAATATTTCTTTTATAAAAAAAAATGTAAATTACTTTTGTTACCCCACTTCATCACTTCCTCCACCAAAACCCGGGCATTTTTTTTGTTTAAATTTATTTTATAAAATTATTTAATTTTCTTACTTCATCTCCCCCCCCCCCTCAAATACTAATTTAGATATTATTTTATTTTTCTTAAAAATAATAATTCTACCCACCTCACCAAACCCTCCGCTTTCAAGTTTTTGTTCTCATTTTGTGTTGGATATATACATATCAAAACTATTTTTTACTTGCCGCCACAAGAGCTTTCTAATTTTTTATTTACTTATATTACATTCGTTACACTAGTATAATTTTTCTTTGGAATTTATATGAACGTACATATGGAACACAAAATTAAAAAAAAGTAAAAAAAACAAATTAGGAGCACAGGGTTAAACAGTATGGGGTAATTTTTTTTTTTTTAAAAGTAATATAAATTTTTTTTTTTGGGGGGGGGAGGGGGAGGGGGAGTGGGTGGTTTATTTTGAGTTGGGAGAGTGAAGTAGAATTTTTTAAAAATAATTTATAAAAGAAATTTTTAAGAAAAGGATGGGGATTGTCGGGAGGTGGGGTGGGGTTGTACGTGAAGGAGGTGGTGGAGTGAGGTGAAAATTTTAATTTTTTTAAAAAATAATTTTTTATGGATATTAATACTTCAATCTATAATTTTTAATTAATATAAATAGTTTAATATTTAATTTTTTGTCAAGGTGGAATATTCTATCTATGTGAAATGTCATGTGTCAAGGTTTTTTCAAATAAAAGAGAGAGTGCATGACACACACCACTGAGGTGTGTTTCTCAAACTAAAAAGTGATAATTTAGGTATGAAACTCATATTCTCAATAGTTTAGATATCAATCTCAGAAAAATGATATAGTTTAGGTGTGTTTTTGACACTTATCTCTTTTTTAATCAACAAAATCGACCATAGGCCCAAGTTTTTTTTTTATGTATGTGTGTCTCTCTCTCTCTCTCTCTCTCTCTATATATATATATATATATATATATATATATATATATATATATATATATATATATATATATATATATATATATATTCTGTTCTAATAAAGAAACATGCTGAAATTAAAGAAGACGGAAAACAAGTTCAGGAGAGTTAATAAATAACACTTTTTAATTACAGTCTTTTGTTAAACTTGTAAAGTAATTTAACAACCCCAGGTATCTAGGCTAACATGTACAAGATCCACTAAGACTACAATCTGGTCAATAAATAATAGTAAAACACAACTTCTACCATGCGGAAAGATGAGTCGAAGTTGTTGGAGGAATTCTTCATCATAACCTAATTAAAGACATAGCAAGAGTAGTATCAGTACAACCACACGTACTAGTAGGAATCATCGTTCTCTCGATGTCCACCCCATAATATAAGAAAAGAATAATAGGATCATGCAAGTACCACTCGTTTCTCCACCCTTGCCCCTTTCTTATAACACCCTCAACTTGTAACAATACCCTAACTACTAACCATTTTGTTGCCCAACTGCTAATACTTCCAGTTCTATTAAGTCATAGCCTAAACATTGCTAACAACATTAGATAATCCCAACCACCGCTAACATCCTTTATCCACCAACCAATCTTGTCGCTCTCTTAAAGTATATCCACCTTATCAACCCCAAGCCATAAAGTTTCTCTTTACCTCAATTTCACGTTACATTCAACACATCAAATCTCTCATTCCCAACAAGTACACCTCATAAAACATCCACACAACACCCCACCCTCATATAACAACACGTAGTTCCACCTACACAGTGTCATCATTTGGTAAGAACACAATCATCACAAGTGTATACACATCACAATACCGAAATATAACATGCTTTTCACCGCAACTTATCACAAGTAGTTGGTCCTCTCATGGAACCCAAACTCAAACAGTTAGTGCACCGGCGTGGTACCTGATTCGAGTTAGCTTGTCGGAACGTGGAAATCCAATCCCATAGTTATGCTAGAATGTGGCAACCCGATCCAATATTTATGTCGAAACGTGGAAATATGATCCAATATTTATGCAGGACGTGGCAATCCAATCCAAGTTATCTTGTCAGAACATGGCAATCTGATCCAATTTATACGAGAGACGTGGCAATCCAATCAAAGTCAGCTTGCTGGAACGTGCCAATCCAATCCCCATCCATACACCATAATCATAATCCCAAGTATATCATAAGATCACACATTTACATCATGATTTTATGGCTATATTATTCATCTATCTCAATTTCAACAATGTGATCAATATTGCAACATTAATATACATACAAGTATCATAATTAAGCACGAACATGCATCATCACAAAATCATGAAGTCACAACCACCCTCTGCGAATTACCCATCCTATTCTTAATTACATAAAAGACCAAACTCAACCCTACTTCTTTTTCAGGGTTCGTCATTAGGGTTTTTAAATCTAAATTGCTAAAATTCATCAACTTATTACTTTGATGAGTCAAATTTAGCATAGACCGGTGTTTATTATATTCTACTGGATACCCTTGTTCAATGAAGGAATTCTACTCAAGAAATAACTAAGAACACTTGATCAATCATCAATTTGCTACATAAAGCACTAATTCGAGGAACGTTGCAAACCTATAACATTTTCCATGGAATTTACTTGACGAAAGTCCACACATATCGCTTATTGTTAATTTCATATATTACACGATAATTACGGATTTACAATTACTCAATGCTTAAAAAACCTAACCTATCTGGGTTCCAAGCAAGTGCACGGAGTTTTGATGTCTTCTTCCAATTTTTTTGGATTCACTACGGTGAATATGTCCAAGATTTTGCAAGATTCAACCATCCCAGTGCTAGAAAGCTCCTTCTCCTTCTTTACCAAGTTTAGAATAAATTTTTTAGGGTTTCTAGGGTAATTAACGACCTATAGGTTATTTTTGGAAAGATGGAAAATAAGAATTGCCTCAAAATTTGGATTCTGCCTCGTGGATCCCGCTATAGCGGGGTAAGTTTCCGCTGTAGCGCCACCGCACCAGCGTCATCTGTCCCGCTGTCGCGGGACATGGTCTTGATTTTTCGCACCTTTTTGCCCTTTCTAAATAATGATGGTTCTGGTCATTACAATATATACCAATTTACCTATCGTACGTCCCAGAATGACTTAGGCGCGGTCATCACACGCTCTCTCTTCAGGACGCTCCCTGCTAGTGAAATGACTCTTACATTGAACAAAAGTTCGCTACCTCTAATAATTCAAAACCCTAAAATGGTAGACATGCACTAGAATAGAGTGGTCAAAATGCACTATTTGGAAGGAGTACTAGGCTTCCACGCTAGGGTAGTTTATCAAGCAACACGCGAAGGTCAAATCCTAACTTCAAGTTATCTTAGTTCTGCCCGCTGGACGGGCAGCTCTGCCGCTGTAGCGGGAGATCAGGCAACAGTAAGTAGAGGAAAGGGGAAAATATTCCCCATTACCCCCTTACTTCTTCCAAAAACAAACCCCCAACTCTCTTAATTCACTCTCCTCTAAACGTCAGAAATAAGGTATGTTTCTTATTTTTTGCTCTTATTACTTCCTTGTTTTATTAAAAAAGATTGCATGCTAACTAACTGATCGAATCGGAATGGTTTTTGGATAGTTATTTTGACAATTGAACTAGGTTGCTGGATGTATTGGAAAATCGTAGCATGGTTACTTCCCTTAAGTCCCCCCCCCTTTAAACAACGTCCCAGGCATAAGGATTTCGCGAAAACATGGGTAAAATTACTTGCTAATTAATGTTCTAGAGTAGTTAATATACTCTGATCTGCTGAAAAACTGATTAAAATGATGATTTTGGAATGAAAAACGTTATTTTTGCATTTGGAGTTTGTCCAAGAAAAAGGCCGTTGCAGCGTCCTACATCCCGCTGTAGCGGGCCGTTGCACCGGGATGGCCCGGACCAGTAGCTTGGATCTATTTTTTCTAGAAATTTTCTCTTTTCGTTTTAGGACTCCCTTCATGGTCTATACTGTCCTAACTTATCTTATTTCTCACTGGCTCTCTCAAATGGCTGGTCAAAATAACGATAATTCACCTTTTATCCAGTTTCTTTATGTCGTTAGTTGGGAGAGGCATTATGATTATCGCACTACCGAGTTCTGCTGTGAGAGGGAGCTGGTATTACATCAGGTGGAGGAGAAAGCTCTTGCTTTCTATGCTCGTTTGGTCGATTTTGGGTGGCTACCGCTGACTGAGGCTCCCAAGACGCCCACTCTACATGGGTGAGGGAGTTCTATGACATTTTCCACACTGTATGCTGGGATGACCCTCACCCGGTCATTCGTGTTTGTGTAGTCGACGTTCCCCTGAATGCCACTACTATTAATGAGGTGTTGGAGGTGCAAGAGGTCCCAAACCTGCAGTACGAGGCCAAACTCAGGGAGATGGATCTAGAGTGGTTGCGGGACACTATTGTGGATCCTGCAAAATGGGAGCACGTTACTGAGCTATTGCAGAAGGCCTCACTAGTGCTTACTGGTCACCAGATGCAAAGAGGTGGCTACACCTGGTATTTTGGAGGATTCGCCTGTCGATAAATCGCACCGACATTTCTTTTCCTCAGGCTCTGGTGGTGGCATGTTCTATACAGGCAATTCAGCTTAATACGGGGGCGCTTATTATCTCCGAGTGGAAAGTTTCTTACCGGGTCAACAAGAAGGTGTTCTTCCTTCGTGGTCTTATCACTATCCTATGCAAGCGAGCAGGAGTGCCATTGTTCGACGTTGATGAGGTATTACACATGGATCGCCCTATTCACCCTCTTTTGGTTCGGACATATTCTACTTCTAAGTGCAAGGGGAGGAGGATGAGAAAGTCCAGCAGTAGTAGGGAGGCCTCAGGTTCTGACGATGAGGACCCACTCTCAGATGCACGGTCGAATGGATCCGGAAATAGTGTAGTAGAAGATGGGGAGCGTCTATGCCAACTTCACCCTGGTTCCACCCAGCACTGCGCTGGAGGTAGAGTTGCTATGTCGCCAGCTGCGCCACGAGAGGAAGAAGAACCTAGCGAGGGATCATATGATTATTCAACGTTGAAAGGCGATGAGGACTATTTTTACTTGTGTCGCTCCGGGGAAGGAATTTCCCATAGCGGGGAAAGAGGACTATCTTCAATTTACTGAGCTCAGGGAGGCCGAGACCGGCCTAGTTCCCCAGGAGGAGTTAAATTCTGACACCGACACCTCTTTGTTTGAGGATTTTTGAATTCCCTCTCCTTCGTCCCTTCTTGGACGTGAATTTTAGGACAACTAAGTTTCGTAGCACGTGGATGCTTGTTTTAGGCTGTCTGAAGCAGCCCAATGTTTAATTCTTAATCCCTTTTAATACTACTGTTGTTTAACACTGGTTTGGGAGTTGCAGGGATTGGTTCAGATCCATTCTGGGTTTACTTCCTATCCATTCTGTTTTAGCCCCTAGGGCTATATACCAATTGGAACCTTGCATTTCTAATTGACTTGTTGGTGTTCTTGATCGTATCCACAACGTCAGTCCACATCGTCAAGATACAAACTGGAATCAAGAGATAACAATTGGACTAAACTCATACCACAAGCGACGCTTCGCACAAAAGGAGTAAAGAAGTGGAACAACTTCCTAGAATGCTTCCTAGCCTCTTGTAGATTAAATGTGGACGTCAGCACACCAATCTACAAAAGTCTAATCACATTTTGCTCTTTTACGGGGAGACTGATAACCTAGGCTCTGATACAAATTTGTCACGACCCAACCCACCGGGCTGTGCGGGACCCACTTTAACACCTAAGTAGGAGAACCCTCATATCACAATAGAGAAACATGCGGAAATTAAAGAAGACGGAAAACAAGTTAAGGAGATATAATAAATAACACTTTTTAATTACACTCCTTGTTAAACTTTTAAAGTAATTTAAAAACCCCAGGGATCTAGTCTAATAGATACAAGAGCCAATAAGAGTACAATCTGGTTAATACATAAATATAGAACACATCTCCCACCATGCCGAAATGTGGCAATCAAATCCAACATATATGCGGGAACGTGGCAATCTGATCCAAGTTAGCTTGCCGGAACATGGCAATTCAATTTCCATCCACACACCACAATGACAATCCCAAGTACTTCATCAAGATCACACATTTACATCATGATTTCATGTCTATATTATTCATCTATCTCAATTTTGAATAACATGATCAATATTGTGACATTCATGTACATACAAATATCATAATGAAGAAAGAACATGCATACATCTCACAATCATGAAGTCAAAACCTCCCTCTACAAATTTCCCATCCTATTCTTAATTACGCAAAAGACCAAACTCAACCCTTCTTCTTCTTCTTCTTCAGTTTTTTTCATTAGGGGTTTTAAACCTAAATTGTTAAAATTCATCAACTTACTACTTTGATAGGTCAAACATAGGATAGACCGAAGTTTATTATCTTCTACCGGATATCCTTGTTTAATGAAGGAATTCTACTCAAGAAATAACTAAGAACACTTCATCAATCATCAATTCTCTACATCATGAACTAACCCTAGACACGTTGCAAACCTATAACTTTTTCAATGGAATTTACTTGGTACACGAAGGTCAACACATATCTCTTATTATTAATTTTATATATAACACGATAAGCACGAATTTACAACTACTCAGTGCATAAAAAACCTAACCTACTTGGGCGTCAAGCAATTGGATGGAGTTTTGATGTCTTTTTCTAGCTTTTCCGGATTTGCTATGGTGAATTTGACTAATATTTTGCAAGATTCCACCACCCCCATCCTAGAAAGCTCCTTCTCCTTCTTTTCCAAGAGTAGAATAACTTTTTTGGGGTTTCTAGGGTAATTAACGACCTATAGGTTATTTTTGGAAAGATGGAAAATAAGATTTCCTCAAAATACGGATTGTGCCTCGCTGATCCCGCTTAAGCGGGGTAAGTTTCGATTGCCGCGCCACCGCGCCAACAGCACATGTCCCGCTTTAGAGGGACAAGGTCCCAATTTTTCGCGCCTTTTTGCCCTTCCTAAATAACGACGATTCGTGTCGTTACAAATAATTCGTGCTTCGCGCAGGAATTTATCATCACAAAATTTATCAAATTATAATATCATATTATATTATATTATTCTAAAAGTGGGAAGCTCCAAACTTCAAAGTTGAATTACCATTTTTCCCTATATTAAATTAAAATCTAATTAAATAGTACATTCAATTTAATAGTCATATTTTATTTATGTAATGTAGAATTAAAAGCCCAACCCTTTAATTTTTAGTTAATTATATCATTGTAAATTCCCTAACTTTTTATTAATTATTTTATTCACCTATAAAAAAAATTCTTTCTTACTTCAAAAAGTCAGAAGAAATTGAAAAGTTGCAATGAACTCAATACATATTATAGGACAAATTCATTTAAATAGTGAAGTCTATATGGTCATACTCCAATATGAGCACATAAAAGCGTAAGAGATATTTCATAAATTCTATGATTTATTTAATAATGTTATTGTTTTTTCCACTATTTTTAGTTAGCTCCTAGAAGACTATTTTTTCATAATTTTTGTGTCATTTTTCGTATTTTGTTTTAAGTAAATTAGTTAAATATGTCCTTAAGGCTTTTGGATATTTAATCATTCAGTATACTCCTAAAACTGTCAAACTATATATATATATATATATATATATATATATATATATATATATATATATATATATATATATTATTTATAGTGGGAAGCTCCTAACTTCAAAGTTGGATTACAATTTTAATTTGTCTCTACATCATATTATTATATAATAAAAATATTGTCATATCACTAATATGATACAATAAATTTATTCAAAGTAACTTTTCATGATAAACATAATTACTTATTCGCTAAAAATGTTATAAACCTAAGTAAACTAAATAGAAAAAGAAAACAAATAGGCAATTACTCCTTGAAGACAAGAAATCAAAGTAGATACAAAGTTATTGTTCATGAATTATCTTTTTTTATATTTATTTTAATATTATTTGACCTTTCAAATTTCTATGTGACTTTTCGTTACTGCAATTTTTTTCTTAAAATTTAACTCTTTCAGAAAAGTTTCTTATGTGTTACTCCTACAAAACTCTCCCTTGTGCAGTCATGAGGATAAATAAGAATTCAATTACTGAAACGTGGTCTTTATCGCTATTTATATAGTTGAATTGTTTCTTTGTTTCTAACATGCTTTAGTTTAGAATTTTTTGTATTTTCAAAAATAATTGATTGCTACATTAGATTTTGTTACAATTTTCATTATCAAGACAAGATTGAAAAAGAAAAATTAATTGTCTTGCTTATGTGTTTCTTTTTTATTCTTTGTATTTGTATATATATCACCTTTAAGAGTGAATTTGATAGAATGATAACACTTTCTTTTTATTATTTAAAGTTGAAACATATAGAATTCGATTCATGGAGGGTTCAATTAACATATCATCTTTGGATTTCACTGAGGTGACAACATTCTCGTAACGGTCTTGATCTTGTACATAAGTTATCACTGTAATCATTTCCCCCCATTTTTCAATTCCACTGATGATGATGGAAAATAACTACTGAAGAATAAGTTGAGGTTTGTTGTTCTGTCATCTTTTATAAGAATTCGATAGAAACTACATATATTTTCCTAATAAAAAGAATATACCTTTATGTCATGTCCCGCCACTGCCCGAGTCTAATTTTGCAGCCAAATAGGCGTGGAGGATTCTAGAGTTGTGGAGAGACTTGGGGAGAACACTAGAACCCTTTAGATTTTTCAAGAAGGCTACAGAAGACTCTAGAATGCTTAGATATTTTAAGAATAACTTGGCATATTTTATATAAGATAGAAGTCTCTAGAAAAGGGACCATTGTGTAAATATCTTAAGGACTTGTAAGTAATTTTAAATTTAACTTTAGTCCGTAGGAGGTAGTCTAAATAGAGGTGCCCCTCATTTGCAAGGGCACCAAAAAAAGTTGTAAGCAATCTTCCTAAGCTGATACAGAACATTCTACAAAAGCTCTCTTGTCCTTTCTAAGTCTTTCTTTTTTATTCTCTTAGCGATCTTAGCATAAAGGGCTTACTTGAGCTTAAAAGATCGTGAAATACTCATGAGTAAGTTTTTAAGTGCCACATAAAGCTTTAGTAAGACTCTAAGCCCGTGACAACATGATATCAGAGCAAAGGTTGATACTAAGGGAGTGGCGACCGAAGGAGACGCAAACGACACTAGCACCACCAACATCCGTTTGGATGGTGGAAAGAAGAATTGAAAGTGAAAGAAGCATCAAAAGGGTCATGAGGAGGTGTTGCCCGATCCCACAACAAGTGAGGCACTAACATCTCATCCGCCCTCGACTACCGAAGCAAATGACGATGAACTTGGCGAGGACGCCATCGACGTCACTGCTGGAGAAGAATGGGTGTCAAGGGTGGAAGTGGTGAGGCAGGCCGTGGAGATATTAGGCCGGTGCATGAACGTGGCTGATGGAAAGTTCAAGACCCTTGAGGACTTCACCCTTCAGGAGACCGAAAACATCTGTAAGGAGTTGGAGGGTCGCCAACGGGCTGAGTTCAAAATGAAGGAGGCCATAACTTCCTTGAAGTGTCGGCTTATAGAGGCGCTAAGCACGATCGAAAATCTTAAGGCCAAAGTGAAAACTCTCATGGAAGGTGCAGATACTGGAGGATCTACATCACCCGACCGTGATAGGGAGGCCCGGATCGAGGCTCCCGAGCCACCTATATTCAAAGGCATCTGTGACGCCCAAGAGGAGGAGAACTTTCTATGGTACTTGGAGAATTACTTCAAGTGTAGTCGGGTGAAGAGCGACAAGAATAAGATCAACACTGTCGTGTTGTATCTTTCAGAGATGGTCATGCTATGGTGGAACAAGGAAACTGAGACAAGGAAGGGGACGTGCACAATCAACACGTGGGAGCAGTTTTGTGAAGAGTTCAAGAAGCCTTCTTCCCTAACAATGTCGTATATGAGGTTAAGCATAAGTTTAGGTAATCGAAGCAAAAAGGCAGCATACGGGTGTACGTGAAAGAGTTCACTACTCTAACGCTTCAGATTCCCAACCTCATCGATGAAGACATGTTGTTCCACTTCATGGACGGACTGCGAAATTGGGCCAAGACGGAGTTGGAGTGGTGACAGGTCAAGACCATAGGCGAAGCCATCACACAAGTCGAGTCCTTGAAAGACTTTAAGCATGAACGACATGACAAGACAAAGGGCAGAGATGCAAGGAGTAGTCATGCCAAAGGTGGGGAGATCGTGGCCGAGGTAAAGAGCAGCAGGCACACCCCAAGCACCACGACCCCCACAAGCCGGACAACAAGAGGTTTGTGCGCCAGAACTACACGGAGAAACAGGAGCAAACCAACAAAGGAGATGGTTTCTACATATGCGGTGGACCGCACGGCTATGCCAGGTGCCCCGAGATGAAGAACCTTGGTGCCATCATACGAGAACGGAAGGAGAGGGACGTACAAGAGCAAGGACAGGACGCGGGCACAATGCAGTTAGGCATATATGACTATGCAGTGTATTTGCCAAGCATACTGAGAAGCTGGGAGACTTCAGTACGCAATATGTAGACATCTCCCTTAATGGACGACCAGCTCGTTCCATGTTAGACTCCGAAGCTGAAACAAACATCATGACCAAGACGGCGGCAGAAAGGTTAGGGATGAACTAAATGCCAAGCAACACCCGCCTCAAGATGGTTAACTCCCCATCAACTCTCGTGTGCGGGGTTTCCAAGGAGTAAGCATCACATTGGGGAATCCCAAGGTAAGACGAACTTTACCTTCGCTCCTCTAGATATATTCGATATCATTCTTGGGCAAGAGTTCTTCCAGCGCTGCCACACGATGATCGACCCATACCTCCAATGACTCATGGTCATGGAGCGGGAAGGGTCATGCATGGTACCTCTAGTGAAGGTGCCAAAGAAGGAAGGACACGCTAACTTATCAGCCATGCATATTATGGAGGGCCTAAAGAAAAGAGAACCGACATTTCTAGCCACCATTGCAAGTTTGGGAGAAGACAATATAGCTAAGGAGTCCTTGCCACCGATCATAGAGAAGGTCCTTGTAGAAAAAAAGGACGTGATGTCGGACGAGCTGCCAAAGACTCTACCTTCAAGGCGTGAGGTAGACCATAAGATAGAGCTGGAAGTCAGATCCAAGCCACCCGCACATGCACCTTACCGCATGGATCCACCCAAGTTAGAGGAGCTAAGGAAGCAGTTGAAGGAGCTCCTCGAGGTCGGTCACATCTGTCCATCCAAGGCACCTTATGGCTCACCAGTTCTGTTCCAGAAAAAGAAAGTAGGTCATTGCACTTATGCATTGACTAGTACGCGCTTAATGAGGTAACAATTAAGAAAAAATATCATATCCCGCTCATTCAATATTTGTTTGATAGAATTGGGAAGGAACAGTACTTTACCAAGATGGATATTCGGAAAGGCTACTACCAAGTGCGCATCGCAGAAGGGGATAAGCCAAAGACGACGTGCATAATGAGATACGGAGCTTACGAGTGGTTGTTAATGACCTTCATCTTGATCAACGCACCCGCTACATTATGCATGCTGATGAACAAGATATTTCATCCTTATTTGGACCAGTTCGTGGTGGTGTACTTGGATGACATAATTATCTATAGCAACACCTTGGTGGAGCATATAGAGCACTTGAAGAGAGTCTTCCAAGTCGTACGAGAGAACCAGCTCTATGCTAAGCGGGAGGAGTGTCAGTTATCCCAGCACGAGGTTCACTTTTTAGGACATATCATCAGCCAAGGCAAACTACGGAAGGCCGAGACGAAGATTCGGGGAATCCAAGAGTGGGAGACACCCAAAAAGGTGACCGAGCTGCGATCCTTCCTTGGATTTGCCATCACTATCGCAGGTTTATCAATGGCTACTCCACTAACTGAGTTGTTAAAGAAGAATAAGTCGTGGGTTTGGAGCGAGGAGTGCCAAAGAGCGTTCAAAGGTCTTAAGGCCCCAGTGATGGAAGAACCGGTCTTGACGCTGCTCGACTTCTACAAGACCTTCGAAATACATACAGATGCCTCAGACTTTGCCATTGGGGGAGTCTAAATGCAAGATAAACACCCAATAGCATTCGAGAGCCACAAGCTAAACGATGCCGAAATGCGGTACATGGTATAGTAGAAAGAGATGACGGCCATTGTACATTGCCTACACGCGTGGAAACACTACTTACTAGGCTCCAAGTTCATGGTAAAGGCCGACAATGTGGCCACTAGCTACTTCAAATCACAAAAGAAGATGACCCCGAATCAATCTAGACAAAAAGACTTTCTAGTAAAGTTCGATTACGTCTTGGAATACAATCTAGTAAGAGGCAACGTTGTGGCCGACGCACTAAGTAGGAAGGCCGAGCTTGCTGCCATCACTACAGCCCACTGTGAAATTCAAGATGCAATCAATGATGGAATGCAACACGATCCGGAGGCCAAGAACCTGATGGAGTTGGCTACCCAAGGAAAAATCAGACGCTATTGGGTGGAAGATGGTTTCTTGCTCACCACCGGTCGGAGGATATATGTACCCATGCTCGGGTCTATCAAGCGGCGAATCATTAAGGAAAGCGATGAAACATCGTGGGCTGGGCATCTAGGACAACGACAAATAAGGGCACTTGTCGAGGCTATCTATTTCTGACCACATATGCGGGACGACATCGAATACTATGTGTAGACTTGTCTTGTGTGCCAATAAGACAAGGTGGAACAAAGGCAATCGGGAGGACTACTGGAGCCACTACCTGTGGGAGAAAGACCATGGGAAAGCGTTACTATGGACTTTATCACTTCCCTACCTAAGTCTGGCGGGTATGGAACAATAATGGTCGTGGTGGATAGGTTTTCTAAGTATGCTACCTTTATGCCCGCCATAGCTGGTTGCACCGCAAATGAGGTTGCTCGATTATTTTTCAAGAACGTGGTGAAATATTGGGGCTTGCCAAGACATATTATTAGCGATCGAGACCCCCACTTTACTGGGAACTTTTGGATGGAGTTGTTTGAGATAGTCGACATGGAACTTCACTTCTCCATAACCTTCCACCCGCAGACCGACGGCCAGACCGAACGCATCAATGCCCTGCTAGAGTGCTATCTCAGGCACTATGTCAATGCACACCAGAAGGATTGGGCCAACTCCTAGACATGGCGCAGTTTTCTTATAATTTGCAGAAGAGTGAGTCCACCAGGAGCACACCATTTAAATTGGCGACAGGCCAACCGCCCAAACTCCACATTCTTTACCGACTACTTTTAAAGGAATGATTTTCAGTGCCTACTATCTTGCCAAGGGATGGGATGAACAACTTGACACTGCATAGTCCCACTTGGACAAGGAATCAAAGAATATGAAGAAGTTGGCAGACCACAAGCGGCGTCCCACAGTCTATAAAGTAGGCGACACGGTCTTGGTGAAATTCAATCTGAGACAGTTCAAGGAACTAAGGGGAGTTCATCAAAACTTAGTGTGAAAATATGATGGTCCGTTCAAGATCGTTGCCAAGGTGGGCAAGACTTCATACAAGTTGGAGCTACCTCCACACTTCAAAATCCACCCGGTCTTTCATGCCAGCGTCCTCAAGCCGTACCATGAGGACAAAGAAGATCCTAGCAGGAATCGATCACAACGGGCACCCATAACATTCACCGCCTCACACGACCGAAAGATTAAGGCTATTATAGATTATCAAGACAAACGGAAGAAAGGTCAAAAAGTCAGAGCCATGTTCCTTGTACATTGGAAGGGACAAACTGCGGAGGAGGTTACATAGGAGAAGTATCAAGATTTGTGGTAGTTTAACAAGTCCAGGAGTTTCTGCAGAAATAAGCCACGGTCGTCGCATCATCAAATGGGGGAGCGTGTCATGTCCGCCACTGCCCGAGTCTAATTTTGCAGCCAAATAGGCGTTGAGGATTCTAGAGTTGTGGAGGGGCTTGCGGAGAACTCTAGAACCCTTTAGATTTTTAAAGAAGTCTACGGAAGACTCTAGAATGCCTTAGATATTTCAAGAATAACTTGGCATATTCTAGATAAGGTAGAAGTCTCTAGAAAAGGGACCATTGTGGAAATATCTTAGGGACTTGTAAGTAATTTTAAATTACACTTTAGTCCATAGGAGGTAGTATAAATAGAGGTGCCCCTCATTTGCAAAGGCACCAAGCAAAAGTTGTAAGCAATCTACCTAAGCTAATACAAAGCCTTCTTCAAAAGCTCTCTTGTTCTTTCTAAGTCTTTCCTTTTTATTCTCTTAGCAATCTTAGCATAAAGGGCTTACTTGAGCTTACAAGATCGTGAAAGATTCGTGAGTAAGTTGTCAAGTGCCACACAGAGCTTTAGTAAGACTCTAAGTCCGTCACATTAACTGTAAAATTGACTAAAAGTGTATAAAGTAAAAATAACTAATTACTATTGTACAAATTCAATATTCAAAATTAATATACCACATGCTAGGCTAATGTATACAAAGTAACAAAGTATGGTAAATTCTCAATTATAATGACAACATAACAATAGTTGTACAATAACAACAAACAAGAAACATAAATGTTAAACTAAACAAATAAAAAGAGACAAGAGAAGAGAATATAGAGATTTTTTCGTGTTTTTTGTCAATTGATTTAAGTGCGTACATTATTGTGCGAAGTCACTATTTGTACGATAGCATTGAGGAACACAAAGAGTTGTCACAAATATGATATTAATCCACTTGAGATTATCGATGAGACATGAGAGTTAAAATCATAATGAATATAATTAATGGGAGTTAAATACATTTGCAAAATGAAGAGTTAGTGGTAATTTATGTATACTAATATGATGATTTACTATTTACTATTTAATATTTAATTTATTTCATAATTTATAACATTTAAATGCAATAGAAATAAAACTATAATCTAAGGATAAAATATGTAAAAGAATTCAAATATATTAAATGTTTAATGAAAAATCATTTTGACTAATTATTAAAAATTAATAGTAACTACGATTACAAAAATCATCACTATTACTACATGGAAGATGTTAAGATTTTTTGCTTTTTCTTGCTAATAATAACTTAAAATTTAATAATGAGTAGTGAATTATAATTTTTTGCGTCAAAATCTTAGCGGTTAAATCGATAACCTAATCGATAAATCAATAACCAATAAGTCAATATATTAATGATTCTATAACGGTTTACCATCTCTACAATTTGATAACCAATAAGTCAAATCGATATAATTCAAAACCGAACTGAATCGACAGATACGTAACCCTACTTTCTCCTATACTTACCTTAAATAATAGTCTGTTTTAATATTTAACTCTCTTTTAAATACTTATCACTCTTCTAATTTATACGACTTGCCTTTTTTAAAATTAACATTTAAACAATTATCATTGTACACCTAGATAATTTATAATCGCACAAACATTATTAATATAATACAGATCATAAATTTCCAAAATCTTCAATTATTAAATTTTATATCTAGTCAAACTCACTTATATATAAAATAAGAATATCTATACTTTTTTTAATGAGATAGATTTATAGTCAAATAAACATTAATGACATAATTTAGACATAAATTTTAAAAAAATTCTTTATTCAATTTCGTATCTAGTCAAACTATATCATATATTTGTATCTAGCCAAACTATATCATATAAATAAGGACAACCTCTTTTGGTTTCTCTTCCTTCGCAAAACCTAAAAAACACCCTCTGTCTCACGGAAGTAATAATCTTCCATAAAAGGGTGTTCTCAGTCAATTCACTTTTCTTTCTCTATCTCATTTCTATATTAGTGCTAAACATTCAAAAGTTTCAAAGTAATCAATCCTACTGATCCTATCACAGTTTCAAGGATTCAAACATCTGTTTTTCTCTCTAGTTATTCAGGTAAGTGTTTCTTGTGAAGAATGTGTTTAATATGCATGTGACTGTTCATTTTTGTGCAATTTGATCAAGAAAATTCTGCTCTTTTTAACTCAGGTGGTGAAAGATGGATCCAGGGGATGGCTCTGGTAAAAAACAGAACAGAAATAGACAACAATTTTTGAAATATTGTGTTGATTTTATTGAGAAAGGGATCAGGTCCTGTCAAAATGGTAATCTTACTTCGTCTTCTTCGAATTGTTCTGTGAATAGTTGAAAAGAGGGTTTGAGTTGTGGGAGGAAACGAAAAATGGTAGTTGGTGAAGGTGATAAGAGAAAAATGGGAAAATGGTCAGAAGATGCAAGAAAGTTAAGAAAAGGGAAGAAAAGGGGGGATAAGGGGAGGAGGAGCAAGTTCAGTCCAGGAACTTGTGAGTCTATAATGGAACGATTTTTTGTCTAGGAAATACCTGATGAATATGTTACAGATGATTCGGAGGAGGATGATTCTGATGATGTTGTTATCATTCAAGAGAAGGAGGATTTAAATAATGAATTATGTTCGGGATGGTGGTCGAATACGGGCTTGAAAAGTAAAATGTTGAATGCAAAAGATGAGGAGGCTGTTTCATCTACCTCAAGCATGTGTGGTAGGACACCGGTGAAATCGGTGGAAGTGTATACTGATATTATCTCATCTTCTGATTATGAGTTAGATTCCGAAGCTTCAAGTGATGACGATAATGATGACCCTGAAGATAAGAATTACAGGTTGATTGAATCATCAAGTTCTAGACAATGTGATGATGTAATAAGTGATTTTGATTATACGGAATCAGAAGATGAGAAGAATGAAGAAGGAAAAAAAGAGTTGAATGGGGGCCTGAGCTTGTTGTTGAGAGTGAAAATCAGAATAAAGGCGGAGCATATCTTCTTCGTGCACATTCACTTTCTAAGTCCAAAAAGAAGAAATTAGACAATGGAAATGATAGTAGTAGTCCAATTCTTCTTACTGATGAGGAGGAGTTTGATGAATCGGCGTCTGATGGCTAGAACTCTAAATCTTAAGAGGATTGCGAGGTTGATGAATAGATGAAGAATATTGTTCAAAAGGATGTCGTTCAAAAGGATGTTGTTAGAAAGGATAGGAGGATTGGAAAGAAGATTCTTGAAGATTCTGAATTTATGAAGTTTGTTGTTGATTCTATCATAAATGTTGATGATCATGATAAACTTACTCCTTTTGAAGAGAAGGAACAGGTTCCTATCAAGGAAACACTTCCTTTATTATTTCGGTTTGAAGACGAGGAACCTCCTCCCAATGTGAAAGAAAAATGGGAAAAGGAAGTTGAAAATCTTTTTGCTGAAATGCAGATGTGTATCTTAGAGTCAGATATTGACTTTACAAATCCATCCGTTTCGCCAATGCGGAGTGAAGATTTAAGTGACTGTCAGATGGGGGAACCACCAACTTGTTCTATATGAACAAATTGGACTCATCTATAAAGTTTGTCTGTATATGCATTTGGAGATCAAGTACATTTTTCCTTCATTTGTAAGTATATGAGTTTTGTCCCGTGAAAAACTTTTTCTTTTAAATTAGGAACACAATTTCAACTTCTACATGAATCAATTCAAAACAACTACTACTTTTTATGGTACTAGATTGACAAGGTAATTTACACTGTTAAGCACAAGGACATAGGAAACAGTTCACTAAGCACTGAAGTAGAAGTGTGTCCTAGTCTTTTGTGCCAAAGACTAATGTCCAATTCGCTGTTTGATACACCATTAGATTCTTGAGAAGCTAAGATGTTATATTCTAGGTGTTTTGATGATCCTCACAAATGCGGTGACTTGGTCCCTGGCAGAGTGCTCTCGTCGAGATACAAATGGTGTACAGTCGTAAAAGATGTCATGTTAGGTGATAGGTGAAAAGTGCAGTGTCCTACACCAATAAGTAGAGCAGACGAGATTGTATGTTTCAGTAACTCACAAATGCAGGAAACTGGTCCCTGGAAGAGTTTCCTCCATCATATACATAATTGGTTATAGTTGTAAAGCTGTCACGACAGAGGTTGGTGAGGCGTCAGCATACTAATAGGTTGTATCTGCTTAGGCTCTTCAAGTAATAGGTGGATTACTTGATCGTGAGATTAATAACTTTTTCTCACATTGGTTGTAACCGGGTTTCACTTTTGCTTGAGAAGATTAATGAAGACGGTTGAAAATCTTGTGCAATAGGTCGTGGTTTTACTCCCTTGAGCAAAGAGGTTTCCACGTAAAATCATTGTGCATATTTTAGTTACAGCCATTTACTTTCTGCATTGTTTTAGCTATTGTTCTTGCTGAGTCAAGGGACTTGGTCCGTTGACGTATAGCAGATGCTTACTACTGTCTGTGATTACATTTTGTTCTTACTGTGTTAAGGGACCTGGTCCATTGACTGGACGCACCCATTCCAACAATTGGTATCAGAGCAGGTGCTCTCTATCTGGTTAACACCAAGAGAAAAGTTCATGCGAGAAGTGGCGTCACTACTGAATAAGCAAAGAAATCAGTCTCCCACAAGACCTCCTCTTTTTGATGGTCAGTTCTATAAAAATTGGAAGATTCAGATGAGAGACTATCTCATGGCTGAGGACAGTGAAGTATGGGATGTCATATGTAAAGGTCCTGATGTGCCAACTACGGAGGTTAAAGATGGAGAGGTCACAAGAGTCATTCCCAAAACTCGAAAACAATATAATGACTCTGACAGACTATTTGTCCAGAAAAATCACAAAGCAAGGAAGCTACTAATGTGTGGCCTAAGTATAAATGAATACGATATGATTTCATCTTGTGAATCAGCCAAGGAAATCTGGGATCTTTTAAGAACAACTTAGGAGGGCACTGAGGAAATAAGAAAATCTAAGCTAGATCACTTTACTACTCAGTTTGAAGGTTTCACAATGAATGAAGGTGAACTCATTCATGAAGTGCGCACCAGATTCTCCACCATCACAGATGAGCTCATGTTCCTTGAAGAACCTGTTCCTATTGTCAAGCAAGTCTCTAAGATACTAGAAATTCTTCCTAGATCTTGGACAAATGATTTTGTGACTGGAAATGAGACAAGAGAACCTTATGTAATGACGATGCATACACTATTTGAGCATCTTCAAGTTCATGAGATGCACAGAAAAAATGAGAGTATCTTTCTCAATGGCAAAGACAAGAAGACAAATATGGTTGATGAGGCTGATCCTAAGAAAGAAAATCATGACAAGGCTACCTGCTCAAGTGAAGTGTGTGGCAAGATTTATCTACCTGGTCACTCCATTGGAAACTTTCATGTGCACAAAGTTGACCACATGAAATTTGTCAAGACTGCAGAAGGTAAAGACAAAGAGGGGCACCAGGTCCATCCCAAGATAAGCAAAAGAGAAGTCTTCTTTGGGGCAGTAAAAAGGGATATGGCTGCATGGGTAAATACTCAAGTGATTCAGATGATTCTTAAAACACAGATTATGGTTTCATGGAAAAGTCAGACGAGGAAGATGCTGATGAAAAGGTAACTCTATCTTATTTCAAGCAAAACTTGAATACCTTTTCTACTAGCAAGTTGAGAAAGCTAGCAGTTCTATTACTTGATTTGATAAGTGAGCTGACAAGTGAGAAGGATCCCATAAACAACAGTCTAGACATCTCTCAAGATGGAAAAATTGCATTAGTTGCCCAAATATATGATATTGAAAGTCAAATGGTTGTTCTAGAAGTTGAAAATCTAGAACTGAAGAAAAAGATGAAAGGGGTAACTAATATAGTTTTTAAAGGAAAGAACAAGGCAAACATCTTGCAACTGGAGCTTGAGAATAAGTTGCACACTACTGAAATGAAGACCAAAATGCATTAGAAAGAAATCTTGAGTTAGAGAGGGACCTGGACCATGTAAAAGAGGAACTGAAAAAATCCCTCGAATGGACAAATTCCTCTAAGATTATTACAAATCCGATTGATCAAGGCAATAACAGTAGAAGAGGGCTGGGCTATGAAAAGATAGATCACCCATAAAATCCTCACCACAAATCTGTTTTTGATCCTGATGATCTGTTGTGTGTGCATGGTGGTCGAGATGGACATCTTAAGAGAGACTGTACTGTGTTAGAAAACTGTGGAGAAAGTTCATCAAACTATTCGAAACCACGGAATAGACTGAAGAAGAAACCTGGTCTTATGCATGGTCAACAGAAGAACTTGCAGAAGCAGGGACCTGGTCGTGCTGGTCAACAGAAGAATTTTCAGAAGAAGGGACCTGGTCATGCTTCTGTTCCTAAGTTGAACAAAATCAGTCTGCCTCACTGGACAAAGAATTCTCTTATCACTCCTTTAACTACTTACTGGGAACTCCAACTAAAGTGGGTTCCCAAAGCTAACAAGTGATATGGTATTCATGTCAGAAGAAGTAGCAGTAGTCAGTGTAGGTTTATGAATAGCGGATGCTCAAAACACGTGACTGGAAAACTAAAAACTTCTTCTCTCTCTTAAGGCAATTCAAGGTGGAAGTGTCTCATTTGGCAATGGCAGAAAAGGTATGTATTTTTTGAATTCATGATTGCAAAATCTATGAAACACACTATTGAGGATGTGTACGACGTCAATGGTGGAAGTACAATTTTAAAGTGTTTCATATATTTGTGATGAATGAAATAAAGTTCAGTGCTTGTCAAAAAATGAGTTGTCACAATCTTTGTCTCTCGGATGATCTTGATAGAAAAGAGATGTAAGAACATGTGTATTGCTGATCTGATTACTATTCATTGTGACACTCTCACTTGCCTTGGTGCTGCTGAGGTATGACAAGAGAAACATGCTCTGGTGAACGTTTCTCTACTACACAAACTTGTGTCAAGGGACCTGGTACCCAGTCTGCATAAAATGAAATTTGCAGATGACAAAGTTTGTGGTGTTGGTGTTAAAGAGAAGCAGATCAGATCATCCTTCAGGTAGAATAAGAAGGCTCTTAATATTCCAAAGAACTTCCGACAGAAGTGTTGAATACTACATGTTTTGTGACCAAAATGATGATATTGAGAAGTTGATCTTAATATTGATGAAAGAATACTTATGGTACACTCTTCCTCCGACAAGGCTTATCATGGGTATAAAAAAGATATGGTCATGTATTTGTTGATGAATCTGGAAGAGTTTAGAAGTTGCAACAAAAATAAGCTTTTGAGATGGAAGGGTTGCTTCATAATAGAGAGATGGTCTAAATAGTGAGCTTGTTGAAGAACTTTCTCTTCATGAATCCAAAAATCTCAAGGAAGTTGATGCAGATGATGAACCTGATGAGGGACTCGATCCTGTAGACAGCGCTGAACAAAGATGATGCAGTTCAAATTGATAATGTGAATTCAGAAGGTGAGAATGAAGAAGCTGATCAAGTTCAGTTTGAAAGATGCTAAGTATGACAGTCGGTTCCCAAACAAGCTGATCGGGTTGTCCAAGTTGTTCCTTAATAATGACTTCAAGAGAGGTAACATTGTCAAAAACCCTCTCTTTGAATTCACTATGAAAGGAACTGCTTATTATTTAGGTACATATTAATGATGTCATATTTGAGGCAATCTTTGAGGTGTTATGTGAAGAGTTTATTTCACTCATTAATATTGAGTGTTAAAATGAGCATAATGGAAGAATCAAATCTCTTCTTGGAGATATACATCAAGCAAACCTCAAAAGGTACATTTGGTTGTCAAGAAAAGTACATTTGTGAGCTGCTCAATTGGCTTAACATACTTGAAGTCAAGACAATGAGAAAGAAGGGTGATGTCATCTTGAAGTTTTGTAAAATGGAAGATCAAGTGGCTGGTATATTCACTAAAGCCCTAAGCTAGGACAAGTTGTATACTCGTATGGGAACTTAGCTACAGGGAAGAAGATAACACAACGTTCATGGTAATTGACGTCTGATCAAAGACGGGGACCTGGTACCAGTTCCGAGAAGTTGAAGCAGCTGAAAAAGTTTCATGTTATGACTGCCTAAAATAATTCTACTCTCATAGGCACTAACTTGAAGCTAGATGTTGATGAACAGGGTTCAGAGATTCCATTCTTGTACAAAGGAATCACATTAGAAAGCTGCCGAGAAAATCTTGAGACATTTGAAGAAAAAAGGGACCTGGTTCCAATCTGTGCATCAACAAAAAATTTAAAGTATATGGTGATGCTGATTATGCTGGGTATCATGTTAATGAAGAAGTACCTCAGGAGTAGATGATGTTACAGCAAGTGCAGCTTGATGGACTCAACTTTTGCAGACCAACCAGCGGCCTGAAGCTCTTAAAAATATGGCTGAAATAATCAAGCTGATGATGGAAATGCTAAAACTCTCTTGAATGAATCCTGCCTGAAGCAATCAATTCTTTCATGACTATACAAAGGGAGCAGGTATCCGTGCTTTTCAGTTATGTTTGTTTTAGCAAGTTCATTTTCATACCTTTTGTAGGTATACACACATGGCAAAAGGGCTGAAGGAAATCAGAGGTCGGGACAGATCTAGGCAATCACATTCAAACTACAGAGAAGGACCTGGTCCTTTCTCGAAGGTTCGCACCCTTAACATTGCAGTTTGAATTATGCATGAGAACCATTGCCACATGTCTGTCATTCAGGAATCTGACCGTTGTCTCATCGTTCGAGTAACAAAATGATACTTCCTTTCTCTTTCTTTATATTTCATATTTCTTTCTATTTTCCTAGAAAAATCAGTTTACCTTCCAAATATAAGGGTGTTTTGAAATTCTCTTCTCTTCTCTCAAAACACACTTCAAATTGTTAACTCTGGATAATTTCTAATGAACATGTTTAAGTGTGAATAGGAACCTAGCCGTCCAAAAAATTTGAAGATATGGAAAATATGATGTTCAAAAAGGGCGAAGTTGATATTTCGAGAACTTAATTCTGAAGAGGAAGGTGGTGTCTCGCTTAAAAAAAATAAAAATAAAAAGGAAAATTGGCAGCCCTGAAGGTTCAACATAAAGGTTGGGCTGCACAGCATGCTGAATGTTAGGAGAAGATTCTAAAAAACTTATGCTAAGGGATATGCTCTATTAATTCTATTCTTTCAATCCCTTGACTCTAAGTCTTCCCTTCTCTTCCTATTCTCTATGTCAGTCCTCATTACTCTTTTTGGGCATTGTTCTGGTTTTCATTTGTAATCATATATGCAATGCTTTGATGGCTGATCTTTTTTTTTATGGATGAAAAATGTCTTGTTTCTACTGACTTGTCTCATTACTTTATGCCTTTTTACTTATGCTCAGTGTTGCCCAAGTGGCCATGAATTTGCTGGACCTATATTTCGGTCAACTTGGTTTACTACTTTAACCCTTTTTTATGATGTCAAAAGGGGGAAAGTTGATAAGGTAATGTATGAGATCAATGGTGTTATAACTGCTTGAAGAATACATGGTCACATCGATAGGGGGAATCAATGGTAGCTACTTGAAGAGATATGGTCATGATGATAGGGGGAATAAATGTTTGCTACCTAACGAGGACCTGGTCCTGTCGATAGGGGGAAGAAAATGTTTGTCATCATCAAAAAGGGGGAAAATGCTATGTTGATGTTTTGATGATTTGACAAACTTCAGGGATGATTAAACTCCAGTTACCCTAAGAATTCTTGTTGATAGGGGGAACTGGTGAATATGTTTGTCAGCATAAAAAAGAGGGAAAAATCTATAATGATGTTTTGATGATTTGACAAACTTTGGGGATGATTCAACTCTAGTTACCCTAAAATTCTTTTTGATAGGGGGAACTGGTGAATAAGTATGTTATCATCAAAAAGGGGGAAAATGTTAGTTCGAGAGTTGAGATGATAGCTCGAACTTGATATGAAGTTTTGATGATTTAACAAACTTATCGATCTAACAAGGAACCAGATCCTTATTATTGGAACTGTTGACAGTGAGATAAATGATAAACTCCATGTGAGGTATATTTGTGTGCTATCATCAAAAAGGGGGAAAATGTTATATTCTAGGTGTTTTGATGATCCTCACAAATGCGGGGACCTAGTCCCTGGCAGAGTGCTCTCGTCCAGATACAAATGGGGTACAGTCGTAAAAGATGTCATGTCAAGTGGTAGGTGAAAAGTGTAGTGTCCTACACCAATAAGAAGAGCGGACGAGATTGTATGTTTCAGTATCACACAAATGTAGGGACCTGGTCCCAGGAAGAGTTTCCTCCATCAGATACATAATTGGTTACAGCTGTAAAGCTGTCACGTCAGAGGTTGGTGAGGCGTCAGAGAAGGGTGTTTGTCCAACGGGTATTAACTTTTTATGTTTGATATTTTTAGCATGACAAACACCATATCAAATTCATTCATTCAAGAAGAAGAGAAGAAAGTTTTTTTCAAGAACTCAAGCATCAAAGAATGCAGCAAGGGACCTGGTCCCAAAAAGTCTGCGCACGAGAAAGGACGAAAAGACACCTGTCAAAAAGCTGCCAACTTTGATGGGGTTGGTGCACAACTTTTCATTACAACAGGCTCTCAGCCAATAGCCTCGTCCCAAAGGTTTGTGTCCATTTGAATACAGTCTCTTCTCCAACAACACAAACATAAGTTTTGGCAAACAAAGTTTTGGATTTCAGTTGATCCAAAAGCTCATAAAGCAAAGGCCATCTTCAAGAAGTGTCATCCTAAGAGCAACAGGGACTTGATAGAGCTAAAAAATATATAGTTGTCTTAGGATTATATCTTTCTTGCTTACATTGTAAATCTCTTTGTAATCTATAAAGGATTCAGATATTTGTTTCGGGTTTGTAGAAGTGTAAACAGTTAAGGTTAACTGATTTAGTGGCAACATTGTTTTGTTGCTTAGTCAAATTCTAAGTCATCTAGATTTAGGTGGTTTAGTGGGCGGTGTGGTATCCGCTTACCAAAGTCTAAGTTATTAAGGGGTGATGGATTAGTGGGCGGTGTTGTATCCACTTAGGCTCTTCAAGTAATAGGTGGATTACTTGATCGTGAGATTAACAACTTTTTCTCACATTGGTTGTAACGGGGTTTCCCTTTTGCTTGAGAAGATTAGTGAAGACGGTTGAAAATCCTGTGCAATAGATCATGGTTTTACTCCCTTGAGCAAGGAGGTTTCCACGTAAAGTCATTGTGCATATTTTAGTTACAGCCATTTACTTTCTGCATTTGTTTTAGCTACTGTTCTTGCTGAGTCAAGGGACCTGGTCCATTGACATATAGTAGATGCTGACTACTGTCTGTACTTACATTCTGTTCTTACTGTGTCAAGGGACCTGGTCCATTGACTGTTAGTAGACGCACCCATTCAAACATAAGCTTATAGGTTTTCCGGCAGCTCGACGCAGTAGACAATATAGCCCATTGTCCTCTTTACCTATCTTTGTCACCTTCCCAGTGAAGAGATTCTGAAAAACGAACAAGTTAGGAAAGAAGGAAACAAAACAGTGCAACTCTCTTGTTAGTTTTGAAACTAAAAGTAAATTGAACTTAAATTGTGGGATATGTAATATATTGGACGTAGGATATAGTACTCTCATCAGTTATCGTACTTGATCCATAGTGTAACCTGTGCCAAATTTCCATGAGGCGGTTGCACTTTCTTAGAATTGCTCAGTTTATTAATTGAGGGATTTATTTAGCAAATTCAAGTTTGAAGCCATATGGTTTGTTGCCCTTCTGTCCGCAATTGTATCAGGATTGAGAGAGACTATCGTAGCCATAGGTTCAATAATACCTGTCACATTTGCAGATGTGTTAGAGGTAGGATCATTGTTGAGCTGAGGAGAGTGTTGTGTCAGCAGCTGCACTATGTGATTATACTGCTCTTGTGTGAAAGGACTATCCTTAACAGCTGCCTGCATTTTTATGCTGATCATTCACATTAGTGTTGATACCATAGCAAAACGCTGGTTGTGCCCTCTGTGAACATTCAGCGTGAGAAGCCTCATTTCCTGAACTATCTTAGGAATCACATTGTATGCTGAAATTCCATATTGTATGCTGCACTTTCACCTATCTGATGTACATAGCAACTTTATAGTTACTCGAGTTTGTCATTGGATTTGCTCCCAGTAACTAAGTAGTGATTTTACCACTCTACTCCTATAGTCTATGTTAATCCCTTCAACATGCTATCCTTATGTTTGATTTTATCAACTCGCTCTCCAATTTATTTTTTGCTTGACCCTTAAATTCTTGAACTTCTGTCATCTGCAGGCTCAGAGAACTTGAGGGAGGTGTGAAAAAAACATCTAGGACAACCGCCATCACTCTTGGATGTTGGTGGCTTCAGATTCTCTGATTCTTCTACAGTCAAAGATTCTCTGATTAATGAAGAAGGAACTGTGTTGGATTTAGTTCCCCGAAGAGCCAAATCAACGATGAATCCTCATCAACGTGGTGGATTTGAGTTTATGTGGAAAAACGTTGCTAGAGATATAAATCTCGAGAGGCTGAGACAGCCCCTATCTGATAGAAAAGGAGGATGCATAATCTCACATCCACCTGGCACCGGGAAAACCCGTCTCACCATATTATTTCTTCAGTCATATTTGAAGCTGTTAAAGTCTCGACCTGTAATCATAGCTCCTTCCAGTTTGCTGCTTAACTGGGAAGCTGAGTTCCAGAAATGGGAGGTGGGCATTCCGTTCCACAACTTGAACAACAAAGATTTCTCTTTACAGGAACATAAAGCTACTGTGAGTGTCTTTCGCTGTTTATCCCATGCGGGAAACATAAATCCACACCTTATACGAATGGTAAAGCTGGGATCCTGGGTTAAAGGTAAGAGTGTTTTGGGGATCAGTTATGACTTGTTCAGGATTCTTACTAGAGATGATGGAGATGGTTACGCTAAACCGATTAGCGAAATCCTTCTTAAGTATCCTGGTCTTCTGGTCCTTGAAAAAGAGAACACTGCTCGTAATGAGCAAAGCCTTGTCTGGAAAGCTTTGAAAAAGGTTGAAACCGAGAAGCGCATAGTATTGTCTGGAACTCCTTTCCAGAATAACATCGAGGAGTTATATAACACTCTCTATGTAGTCAGTCCAAAGTTTGCTGCAGATTTGGAGCAGAAATGGGCTTCTCTTAGCCGTTCCATTGACAATAATGCCTGAGAATCGGAAGAGCTTAGGGATATTATTTCACCACTTGTCCATAAGTGTAGTGAAAATGTAAAGAAAGTAAGCCTCCCGGGTATTAAGGACACTGTAATTCTCTTGAAACCCACCGATTTGCAGAAGGAGTTGCTTAGAAGGATTCCAGAGAATCCAAGATCCTTTTATGAACAAAATATGGTGTCTCTTATATTTGTTCATCCTTCATTAGTGGCCAAGAGGAAGGAGTTCTCGGACTTAGAAAGTCAGCTAAAAGAGAGAGTTTGTTTCTTGGATCCAGATACCGGAGTTGTTGATATTATCAGACTTTGTGGTGGGTGAAAGGAGAGGGTTATAATATTTAGCCAACTACTTGATCCTCTAAACCTGATTAAGGAACAACTGAATACTCTCTTTGTCTGGACTTTAGGTCAGGAGATTATCTATATGGATGGAAAACTTGATATGTAGCAGCGGTAGATATCTATAAATTCTCTCAATGACCCTAAGAGTGATGTAAAAGTGCTTCTTGCATCCATAAAAGCTTGTTCATAAGGAATAAGTCTGATAGGGGCCTCAACAGTGATTTTTCTTGACGTTCTCTGGAATCCCTCAGTAGAACAGCAAGCCATCAGTCGAGCTTATGGAATGGGCAGACCAAATTTGTGCATGTTTACTGTCCAGTAACATCAAAATGGGAGGTTGATAAGATTGAACAGCAGACGAGAAAAAAGTACCATTCAGATGTTATTTTGTCTAGGAATCATGAAGCCAAGATGGATCCTTCTTGTTCTGTGTCAGAGGATAACATACTAGAATCTATGGTTGAGCATGAGGGCCTCCGTCATATTTTTGAAAAGCTCTCTCATACACCTACTACATGCCTTGATTGTTGTATGTGTTTTCTTCTGGTTTGCATGTACATGAAGCAATCAGACTTGTTTAGTGTATTTTTTTTATTGCCTCTCTTTAAAAATGGCTCAAATGCTTCGTCTCTTTCTTATCCGATCATTTGGAGCGTTTTAAGGTTGTGAAGGACATTTGTTAGAGGAATTTTTGAAGCCATCCATCACTACAGGTACACTACCATACCATCAGTAAGAATTTTTCTGAAGATTCTAAATGATGTATTTGTTGAATACCCAATACACAACATTCAAGGTAAATGATGGCCTTTTATACAGTCATCATACTTGGTTACTAACACAAATAAATCTAAGCATAAGAATATGATTAACTTCCACTGGACACTAAGAATTTACTAAGCAACAGGGAAAAATTAAACTAACAAATACAGACTCTACTCTCAAGCATTAAATTAAAAGCAAGAAGCTGGGGCTGGTCTTGTAACAGTCTCCCTCAACTCCTTCTTCTTTCCTTTTAATGACGCCAAGATGACGATCTTGACTCTGAAAACCTGTCGGTTGACACATACATGTAGATCTCATTATATCCAACTCTCCGTGCAGAAATGCATTTTTTCACATCTATTTTTCACATCTATTTTTCACAGGTTCTAGTCCTTACTAGCTGCAAGTGCAAGTAGGACTCTTTCCACTGGACTAAAAGTTTCCTCGTAGTCTAGTTCATATGCATATTTCTGAGAAAGCCCCCGAGCTACAAGACTTGTACCCTTAAATTGATCCATCTATGTGATGCTTAATCTTGTAGACCAATTTAGTAGAAATAGGTTTGACATCCTTTGGATTTGTCACGATCTTCCACATCGTTTGATTTCGTTCTAGCACATAGCAGTTTCCTCCTCCATAGCTTTAAACCACTTCAGATTCTGATATGCTTCATCTCTGGTTCTTTTTCATTTAGTTCTTCTGTTATGACAACTTTTCCATACTTGGAAATTTGCACTTTCTAAGTGGGAAATGAAAATATTTTGCCATATGTCCCTTCTTCTTGCAATTGTAGCACTTACCTTCAAACTTATAGCTGCGACTTTGATTCTTCCAACCACCCTTGTTGGAATGTATGCGTCCACAGATTTCGATGGGACCAGGTCTCAGCACAGTTACAATAACGAACAGTAAATTAAGTGCTGAAAGTAAAGATTGAACAAATAACTTTACGTGGAAACCTCTTTGCTCAAGGGAAGAAAACCGCGACCAGTCTCAACAGGACTTTTCGAACTGCGTTTCACTAATCTTCTCACAAGCAAAAGTAAAACCTGTTTTACACCAAGAGACTATACTGCTAATCTCTATACTAAGTAATACTTGATATCACTTAGCTGAGCCTGAGTAAATACAACACTACCCACTATACTAACCCTCACCGATTAATATAGATTTTCCTAAGCGGATACCACACCGCCCACTAAACCCCCACCCTTTGGACGATTTAGATTTTGACTAAGCAACAACAATGTTGCTGACTAAATCACCTAACTCAAGATGACTTAGACTTTTAGAAATCCAACCAAGATCTGAATCCTTTATAGATTAGAATCAAAATTTACAATGTAAGCACATAAGACACTAAACTCTAAATACACAAGACTCTTAGAACTCTATTCGGTCCCTTGTTGATATGAGCATTGTTCTTCCTTGAAGATGGCCCTCACTTTTCAAGCTTTTGAATTTTCACAGAAAATCCAAGTTTAGTTTGCCAAATCTTGAATTTTTGTTTGTTGGAAAGAGATAATATAATTCCCACAAATTCGTTGAAATCATCCCATTGGCTGAAGGCCTGTTGTTGGAAAAGTTGTGCACCTACCGCATCAGAGGTGACAGCTTTTCTGATAGGTGTCTTTTCACCTTTTCACGTCACAGTCTTGTGGGGACCAGGTCCCTTGCAAACTTCTTTGTGAGTTCTTGAAAAGGCTTGCTGGCTGACTTCCTTCTTTGGATGAATGAATATAATATGTTGTTTGTCATGCTAGAAATATCAAACATTAAGAGTTATTATCCGCTGGACAAACACCCTCCTCCATTCTGATTGGTGTAGTACACTGATGACTCACCAACCTCTGACGTGACAGCTTTACAGCTGTAACCAATTATGTATCTGATGGAGGAAACTCTACCTGGGACCAGGTCCATGCATTTGTGAGATACTAAAACATACAATCTCGTCCGCTCTTCTTATTGGTGTAAGACACTGTACTTTTCGCCTACCACCTGACATGACAGCTTTTACGGTTGTACCCCATTTGTATCTGGACGAGAGCACTCTGCCAGAGACCAGGTCCCCGCATTTGTGAGGATCATCAAAACACCTAGAATATAACATTTCCCCCCTTTTTGATGATAGCACACAAATATACCTCACACTGAGTTTATCATTCATCTCATTGTCAGCAGTTCCAATAACAAGGATCTGGTTCCTTGTTAGATCGATAAGTTTGTTAAATCATCAAAACTTCATATCAAGTTCGAGCTATCATCTCAACTCAGCTTCGAACTAACATTCTCCCCCTTTTTGATGATAACATACTTATTCACCAGTTCCCCCTATCAAAAAGAATTCTTAGGATAACTGGAGTTGAATCATCCCCAAAGTTTGTCAAATCATCAACACATCAATATAACATTTTCCCTCTTTTTGATGATGACAAACATATTCACCAGTTCCCCTATCAATAAGAACTCTTGGGGTAACTGGAGTTTCATCATCCCAAAGTTTATCAACTCATCAAAACATTAACATAGTATTTTTTCCCTTTTTGATGATGACAAACTTGTTCAACTTTTTCCTCCTATCGGCAGGACCAGGTCCTCTTCAGGTAGCTAGCATTGATTCCCCCTATCGGCAGAACCATTTCCTATTCAGGTAGTTACCATTGATTCTTCCTGTCGGCAGAACTATTTCCGCTTCAAGTAGCTAGTATTGATTCCCCCTATCGTCATGACCCATGTCTTCTTCAAATAGCTAAACATCATCGATCTCATACCTTAACAATTTTCCCCCTTTTGACATCATTAAAAAGGGTTAAAGCAGTAAACCAAGTTAACAGAAATGTAGTTCCAGAAAATTCATGGCCACTTGGGCGACACTTAACATGAGTAAAAACTGTGTAAAGTAATGAGACAAGCCAGTAGAAGTAAGACATTCTTCATTCATAAATAAAAGATCAGCCATCAAAGCATTGCAAATATCTTTAAGAATAAGAACCAAGACAATGCCTATTGAGTTTCAATTAAATAGAGGAATGAAGATTGACACAAGAATTTAGGGAAAGAAGGGATGACTTGGAAGCAAGGGATTGAAAGAGTAGAATTAATAGAGAATATCCTTTAGCATGAGATTTTAAGAATTTTCTCTTAACGGTCAACATGTTGTGCTCCCCAACCTTTATGTTGAATCTTCAGGGCTGCCAATTTTCCTTTTTTTTTTTTGGCACCTGGTCCCTATGATAGTGTTGTTTCAAAAGCTAGACTTTTAGACAACCCATTTCAGTATTCCAGTTAACACGAGCAACTGTCATAGCTTCCAACACCAGCCTAAGTTTCTCATAACAGAAACATTGGTAATGTAAACTACTCAAGGCCTCCGAGATGAATAGAACAACAATTGAGGAACCAAGATTTTTTTTTTTTTTTAATCAGACACCTTCCTCTTCAGAATTGAGTTCTTGAAATATCAACTTCGCCCTTTTTGAACATCATCTTTTCCACTTCTTCAATTTTCTTGGAGGATCAGGTCCCTCTTCACACTTAAAAACATTTTCATCGGAAAATTCTCCAGCAAGAATGAAGGGGTTAACAATTTAAAGTGTGTTTGGAGAGACGAGAAAAGAGAATTTCAAAACACCCTGATATTTTGAAGGTAAATTGATTTTTTCTAGGACAATAGAAAGAAATATGAAATATAAAGAAGGAGAAAATGAGGTATCATTTTGGCACTCAAAAGATGGGACAACAGTCAGATACCTGAATGACAGACATGTGACAATTTCAAGGTTCTCATGCGTAACTCAAACTGCATGTTAAGAGTGCTAACCTTTGAGAAAAGACCAGGTCCCTCTCTGTAGTTTGAATGTCATTGCCTAGATCTGTCCTGACCTCCCTTTTCCTTCATCCCTTTTTCCATGTGTGTATACCTACAAAAGGTATGAAACTGAACTTGCTAAAACATACATAACTGAAAAGCAAGGATACCTGCTCCCTTTGCATAGTCATAAAAGAGTTGATTGCTTCAGGCAGGATCCATTCAAGAAGGTTTTAGCATTTCCACCATCAGCTTGATTATTCCAGCCAGATTTTTATGAACTTCAAGTTGCTTGTTGTTCCACAAGAGTTGAGTCCATCAAGCTGCACTTGCTACATTTATCGCCTCAGTTGATGAAAGAGCAATTGAATCTTGCCTTTTAATTCCACATGAGTGAAAGATCATCGCATAACATAATCCACCATTTGAGGTACTCTTTACATCAGCTTGATACGAAGCATAATCAACAGCACCATGTACTCCAAATCAAAAAAATCTACTGATGGACAGAATAGGACCAGGTCCCTTGTCTTCTTCAAATATGTTCGGATTCTACTAGCAGCCTTCAAAATGTGATTCATTTACACCAGGAGTGAGTCTCTGAACCCGGTTCATCAACATCCAGCTTCAAGTTATTGCCCATGAGAGTATCAATTATTTTGGGTAGCCATAACATGAAACTTTTCAGCTTCAGCTTCTCTGAACTGGTACCAGGTCCCTGTCTTTGATCAGACATCAATTGCCATGAACGATGTGATAGTTTCTTCCCTGTATCCATGTCCCTATAAGAGTATACACTTGTCATAGCTTAGGGATTTAGTGAATATGTCTTATACTCATTCTTCCACTTTGCAACACATCATGATGGCATTGCCCCTTCGTTAACATTGTCTTGATTTAAAGTATGTTAAGTCATTTGAGCAGCTCACAAATGTAGTTTTCTTGACACCCGAGGGTACGTTTTGAGGTTCAATTTATCTACAGCTCAAGAAGAGATTTAATTTTTCCATTATGCTCATTTCAAAACTCACTATTAATGAGTGCAATAATATCTTCACACACCACCTCAAAGGTTCCCTCAAAGATGACATCTTCAATATGTACCTCTCTTGAAGCCATTGTTGAAGAGGAATTCGGACAACCTATCAGCTTGTTGGGGAACCGAATGTCATACTTTGATTCTTTCAAACTGATCTTGATCAGCTTCTTCATTCTCACCTTCAGAATTCACATAATCAATTTGAACTGCATCATCTTTGTTCAACACTGTCAAGTGGACCGGGTCCCTCATTAGGTTCATCATCTGCATCAGATTCCTTGAGATTTCTAGATTCATGAAAAAGATGTTCATCAGCAAGCTCACTATTTCGACCATCTCTTTGATTTTGAAGCAGCCCTTCAATCTCAGAAACATCTTTATTTTGCAACTTACTTCTCATTTCTTCAAGACTTATCAAAAGTCACATGAACATATTTTTCAATGCACACACATTTTACACACCAGATAAGACTTGCTAGAGGAAGAGTATCCCACAAATAATCTTACAACATCATTACACTTCTCAATATCACTATTTTGTTCACAAAATATGTACTATTCACCATTTCAGCTTGAAGGTCCTTTGGAATATTAACAACCTGCATATTCCACTTGAAGAACGGTCTGATTTACTTCTCGTTCAACCATTATCACAACCTTTGTCATCTGCAAATTTCATTTTTGTGCAGACTGGGGACCAGGTCCCTTCTGACAGGTTTGTGCAGCAGAGCAACACTTTCATACGCATCTCTCTTGTGTCATGCCTCAGCATTCTCACCTTGAACACCAAGGCAAGTAGATTGTCACTACGAGCAGTATCCAGATCAGCAATACACATTTTCTTACATCTCTTTTCTATCAAGATCATCGTCCAAGAGAGCAAGATTGTGACAACCCATTTTACGACAAGCACTGTACTTTATTTCAGTCATCACAAATCTATGAAACACTTAAAAGATTCAACTTCAACCATTGACATTGTACACATCCTCAATAGTGTGTTCCATAGATTTCTCAAACATGCCTTCACAAAAAAAACATACCTTTTCTTTCCATCACCAAGTACGACACCTCCACTGAAGTGCCTTGAGGAGAGGAAGTTTTTCAGTTTCCCAGTGCTTTGAGCATCCGCCATTCATGAATCAACACTGGTTGATGCCACTTCCTCTCATAAGAAAACCATATCACGTGTTAGGCTTGGGAACCCACTTTATTTGGAGTTCCCAGTAAGCATATAAAGGAGTGATAAGAGAATTCTTTGTCCAGTGAGGCAGATTGATTTTGTTCAACTAAGGAACAGGAGCACGACTAGGTCCCTTCTTCTTCCAGTTCTTCTGTTGACTAGGTCCCTTGTTCTGCTTTTTTCTCTGTCGACTAGAATAGTTTTTGAGGTTATCTTGAGTCCTTTTACAAGCTGGACAGTCCTTCTTCAAGTGACCATCACGACCACAATGGAAACACGACAAACTATAAGACATGGGCGAATCTTTTTCATGAAGATTGTAAGAAGGACTTTTGCTTGAATTTCCTAACCCCTTTCTATCATTTTGACTCTGACTGGTAAGATTAGAAAGCAATTTTGAAGAAGTGGTCCATTTAAGAGATTTGTTCAGTTCTTCTTTGACATGGACCAGGTCCCTCTCTAACTCAAGATTTATTTCCAATGCCATTTTTATCTTCATTCAGCAGTGTGCAGCTTATTCTCAAGCTCCAGCTGCAACCTGCTTGCCTCGTTTTTTCCTTTAAAAATTATATTAGTTACCCCTTTCATCTTTTCCTTCAGTTCTAGATTTTCAGCTTCTAAATCAATCATTTGATTTTCAATATCAGATATTTGGTCAACTAAAACAATCTTTTCAGCTTGAGAGACATCTAGACTATTGTTCACGAGATCATTCTCAGTTCTTAGCTCACTTATCAAATCAAGTAGTACAACATCTAGCTTTCTAAATTTTTTAACAGAATAAACATTCAAGTTTTGTTTGATGTCAAGGAGAGTTACCTTTTCTTCATCTTCCTCGTTATCAGATTTAGCCATTAATGCGAACATGACATCAAACACATTCTCATCGTCTTTAACAGCTAACATAGATGCATCTTCTGGATATTCTGATTCTCCTGACTCACTTGAGAAATCCCCCCAGATAGCAAGAACTTTCTTCTAAACATAGTCATCTGTAACTTTTCTTACTTTCCTCAGTACCAGGTCCCTCCTTCTATCTTTTTCACCTCCAGGTCTTGGATACTCTTTGGTTTCAACCTTGTGCATGGGGCAATCTTTGATGAAATGCCCTGGCTTTCCACACTTATGACATAGGTAGTTAGCATTTGCAGCTCTGTTTGAGTTCCTTGTCTTTCGAAAACCTACATGTTTGCTTACCAATTTCTGAAACCTTTTTGGGAGGTATGTCATTTCATCATCTTCATCAGAAGTTCTACCAAATGACACCTTGAGAGCTAGAGACTTGTCTTTCTTCACCTCCTTCTTTGACGCTTCTTGATTTCTGTTTAGTGGAGCAACCATTTTTCCACACGAATCTCTCTTGGTGTTAATCAGCTAGAGGGAACCCGCTCTGATACCACTAGTTGGAATGTATGCGTCCACAAATTTCGATGGGACCAGGTCCTCAGCACAGTTACAATAACGAACAGTAAATTAAGTGTTGAAAGTAAATATTAAACAAACAACTTTACGTGGAAACCTCCTTTCTCAAGGGAAGAAAACCATGACCTGTCTCAACAGGACTTTTCGAACTGCGTTTCACTAATCTTCTCACAAGCAAAAGTAAAACTTGTTTTACACCAACATACTAGCCTGCTCATCTCTATACTAAGTAATACTTCCTATCACTTGGCTGAGCCAGAGTAGATACAACACTACCCACTATACTAACCCTCACCGATTAATATAGATTTTCCTAAGCGGATACCACACCGCCCACTAAACCACCACCCTTTGGACGATTTAGATTTTGACTAAGCAACAACAATGTTGCCCACTAAATCACCTAACTCTAGATGACTTAGACTTTTAGAAATCCAAACAAGATCTGAATCCTTTATAGATTAGGATCAAATTTACAATGTAAGCACATAAGACACTAAACTCTAAATGCAATAAGACTCTTTTGCACTCCATCTGATCCCTTGTTGATATGAGAAGTGTTCTTCCTTAAAGATGGCCTTCACTTTTTAAGCCTATGAATTTTCAGAGAAAATCCAAGTTAAGTTTGCCAAATCTTGAATTTTTGTTTGTTGGAAAGAGATAATACAAATCCTCACAAATTCGTTGAAACCATCCCATTGGTTGAATGCCTGCTGTTGTAAAAGTTGTGCACCTACCGCATCAGAGGTGGCAGCTTTTTTGACAGGTGTCTTTTCACCTTTTCACGTCGCAGTCTTGCGGGGACCAGGTCCCTTGCAAACTTCTTTGTGAGTTCTTGAAAAGGCTTGCTGGCTGACTTCCTTCTTTGGATGAATGAATATAATATGGTGTTTGTCATGCTAAAAATATCAAACATTAAGAGTTATTATCCGCTGGACAAACAACCTCCTCCATTCTGATTGGTGTAGTACACTAACGACTCATCAACCTCTGACGTGACATCTTTACAGTTGTAACCAATGTATCTGATGGAGGAAACTCTGTCTCGGACCAGGTCCCTGCATTTGTGAGATACTGAAACATATAATCTCGTCTGCTCTTCTTATTGGTGTAGGACAGTGCACTTTTCACCTACCACCTGACATGACAACTTTTACGGCTGTACCCCATTTGTATCTGGACGAGAGCACTCTCCAGAGACCAGGTCCCCGCATTTGTGAGGATCATCAAAACACCTAGAATATAACAACCCTCTCCTCCAATTCTCCCTTTGCCTTGACAACCTCCTATGCAAGATTGCATACAATAGACCCTTGTGGTTCAGTTGGTTAGTGCACCGGACTGCCCTTTCATCAACACTTAACCAAATAATTACTGCTATAAGTTTGAGTAACACTACTGTGTTCCAAATGAGATGTTTATACCGACTAAAAACATCACAAATACCGCGTTTTTAGACAAGAAAGATCTTATTTTTTGGTAACATTTTTATCTTTTACTTATTTCTTTCCTTCTGGTTTCAGGTACTTTGATGCAAATTCACATGAAGAATGCAGATAAGATTGGGAGTTTTCATCACCCACAGTATGTTCTTGTAATTGCAAAAACATTTCTTCATGCCTATTTATATATACACTTCACATCATATATTATGATTTTGATGATATAAAAAAATTAAGTTCTCATTTATTTGAATGGATAGTAACTACTTAACATCTTACAATGTCATGATTAACTATAATTATGTTAGTTTATGGAAATAATGTTAATTCTAGTTCGTAAAAAGCAAAGTTATTACTAATAAGCTCATTACTAATATCTTTATTAAAGTAAGTATATGAAGTAAAAGCCTCAGTTTGATTTGCTATGTATCTCATCCTTTGGAAAAATTCTTTTTTAATTTCCCTATAGAAAAGGATATTAAGTATTATCTTTTTTGTTTCTTATTTGGTGTTCGGTATCTACATTAGAGTCAGACTAATTAGGATTTGCATCGTGTAGAACCTATTTAGGTGAAGTGCTCCTTATCAAGGGGTTTTCTATACCCTTGAAAAAACCAATATGAGTATTTACGAGAAAATCAAAGTGAATCATATAATATGATATTTGCACCCAGTACTTTTAGCATGATCTTTTACCTTATTGTAGTTGTATATATCAAGTTTCTTGTTCATGAATTGGGAGCACATAACCATACTTTTATTTGATTGCAACGCCTATTATTTAGTGTATCTATCACATTCAGAAATTCATATATACATAATTATATATATTTGTACACAATTAATGAGTTACGAGTAGTTGATACTTTTTTGAAGTTGAAGTATATAACTTTTACTAGTAAAATAATCCCCGCTTATATCGCGAAATTTATAAAATAATACTCACAACCTATCAATCATTAAAACTAAAAACTATATTATATTACATACAATCACGTGATAACAAACGTTAATAATGTAACGAAAAATAAAAATTATAACATCTTATCATTTATCCTTAAAATATAAGAATAAATTAATTACCGTAAAAATACATTCATGGATCTGTAACATCAGCAATGGTGTCAATGAGACACTGAACATGAGCAAAGTACACGAATATTTAATTGTGAAGAATAAAAAAAAAAAAAGACTAAGATGTTCAAAATTTCGTTGATTTAAAATGAGAGTAAGTTCCTCTATTTATAGACAACAAAGGATAGTGTGCATAAATGTTTGTTGTGCCTTATCGGAAAGGTCACAACTTTTTAGAAAAGTCTCAACCCTTAGGAAAGGTCACAACCTTTCATAGAAGTCACAACTTTTAATAAAAGTCGCAACTCTTCATAGAAGTCACAACTTTTCATAAAATTCGCAACTATTCATTGAAGTTGCAACTTTTCATAAAAGTACAACTTTTCATTAAAAATCCAAACTTTTCATAAAATTTACAACTATTCATAAAAGTCACAACTTTAATGAAAGAGAAGGCTAGTTTTGGAAATAAATAAATTAAAAAGGAATCCTGGTTTGTGGTGGTGCCACGTAGGCAGGGTTAGGGTTCTCTTTTATATATATACTAGTACGATTGCCCGCGCGACGCACGGGAATTTAATATCACATAATTTATAAAATAATACTTAAAACATATCTGTTATTAAAACTAAAACACTATATTATCTTACAAACAAGATTACATATTAATAAACATTAATAATGTTTATAAAAATAAAAATTATAACATCTTATCTTTTATCCTTAATTAAATAAGCATGAATCATTGACTGTAAAAATACATACCAGGATCTGTAACATAAGCAATGGTGTGATGAACCACTCAACGAGAGCAAAGTATATGAATACTCAATTGTGCAGAAGTAGAAAAAAAGATGCATAATTATTGTTATTTTAAAATGAGAGGATATTCCTCAGGGAAGGTGCAACGTAATTGAAGGCCTAAAGCAAAATCTTAATCAGAGGCCTAAAATATAAATAAGCTTCAAATGCATTCATTTAAAATTTATTTTTCTTACATTTTTAAATGCAAAGTATTACTTAACATGTTTTTGTATATATAAATGAATTATTCGATTTTTTTTCAATCATTAGTTTAAAATAAGATTTTATCAATTTAATGTTGAAAAATGTTATTTTACTCGGGCAATCATTTTATGAATTGTTAACATAGTTCTACAAATAATAATTTGGCAAATATCAAACAAATATAAGAGTTAGAACCAGTGTTTTAAAAGGATGGGGAGTGAGGCTGGACATTTTACTTAGTATAGGGCGAGGCGTAAACCTCGGACGTGCGGCGTAAGCCATATGGATCTTTAAAATTTTAATTTAAAATATAGTTTGATAATTTAATAAGACAAAATTATTCAAAACATCAATAGATTGACATGATTATGAAAACTCATAGAAAATTAAACTTATAACATGATTATACAAGTATAAATAATCTAATAGCTTAATTTTTTATGATGAAAGAATCTTTATTTCTAAAAATATTTTTATCCTACTATATAATTTACACCCAAAAAAAAGAAACTAATCAATGAAACTTAGTACTATCATAATAAAACTTCACTCCATCATGAATAAAAATAAAATTACTTCCAAATAGCTAAATAAAATATGATAATTTTGAGACATGATAAAACCATTAAGACCAACGATAAGTCGAAAAGTAAAATTTCGCTGGGTACTTTTAAAAGAAATGTTATGTACTATATCATCACCTTCACAGTGTTATCAAATAACAAAGATGTGATACAATAACTTGTTATTTGAGTTACTCTCGATATTCTTATCTCTATATATTAAGTATCATTCATTTTTTCAAGAATTATGAGGGTAAAAAATGTAAGCTAAATTTTCTAATACATAATTTGTGTAAGATCGATCTATAAGGCGAGCCCCGAGCGTTGGGCGTGCTTAGGGCGTACATTCAGGCGCTTAGGGCATATGTCTTACAAAACTAAGCCCCACAATTGAGTCTCGGGGAGTTTTGCTAGAGCCCCGCCCCGCGGCTAGCCCCGAGGTGAGTCCCAACAGAGTCTTTTAAAACACTGGTTAATCATAGGTTTGATGAAGTTGATAATTTGGTTACCCCAGATTTTACTATGGTTGTTGTAATGCTTGAAAATCTAAGAAGAAATGGAAAACAATTTACAATTTACTTTGCTCAACACTTTTCGATTATTAATTGATATTTTTGATAGAATATTACTCTAACTTTCAACAATTTAAAGAAGATAGTATAAAAGGAGTTAAAAAGAATAAAATAATATGAGTATTAGTAGAGAGAGTGTAAGAAAATAAAACAATATTTTCTTGATTTCTTCTATTTGAATGGGATTGAAGTGAATAAAATAATAATTTTAAGTATATACTTTTTATCATAAATAGCAATGTTTTTCCTATAAAAAATTAACACATAATTTATTCTTGGAAAAAAATTGAGGTCCTCTAAAATTGGGGGCGTAAGCCATTACCTTATTAAAGTATGCATAGAGCCGACCCTGAAATCCCTCTATTTCAGACAACAATGGTAGTACGAACAAATATTTATTGTGTCTTATCGGAAAGGTTACAACTATTAGTAAAAAATTCAACACTTCGGAAAGGACACAACCTTTCATAAAAGTCACAATTTTTAATAAAAGTCGCAACTCTTTATTAAAGTAGCAACTTTTCATTTAAGTCGCAACATTTCATTTAAGTTGCAACTTTCATTAAAAGGGGAAGGCTAGTGTTGAAAATAAGCAAATTAAAAAGAAATCCTTGTTTGTGGTGGCGCCACATAGGCGTACCTAGGTTCTCTTATATATATATACTAGATTGTCAATACATGTACAATAATTATTAAATGTTTTAAAGTCAGTATGTATCATATATAAATAATGGTATCGATACACTTCTATATTGATTATTAATCCTTAGATCAACTAAATATAATTATTAATAATTGTAGATCCTAAAAGATATTGTTTGAATTAATTATATATGTTCGAGTATAATAACAATTCTTAAAACGCATAATATTTGAGTGAGACATAATGAAATTCTATTAAATTAAATCAACTTGAATAGGGAACACCTGTAATTACACGAAATTTATAAAACATTATTCCAATAGATCATGTTCGAGTCAACTAGCTTCATTGTTCAAAACATTTTATCATGCATTGAAGTTTGGGTGGGACTTCATAATTTTTTTTTGTATATTCTATATACTTACTTAACCAAACATAATTCAATAAAATTATTTCTTTGTTTAGCTTATATTTGAATGGATGATATCTCGTAAATTAAGTTAAATAAAAGTGATAAACACCTCTTACTACACCAAATTGATTAACAAAATATTTTGTTTTTCTTCGATAATGTCTTAAACTATCACTAACTAGAACAAAATTCTAGTTGACTACTATTTTCATTACCACTCCCTTGGGACACGACTCCAACCCTTGATTGTGTTACTATACTATCTTTGATTCATAGACACTCAGACTATAGGCTAATGTCATTGATCACGAGAATTCAAATATCGAAGAATCAAAATGGCGCCGATGCCGTGGAGTCGTGTCACGTGAAAATGTAGTTTATTTAGAGTTTCTGTTCTCCATATTGTAGCTCTTACTCATTCGATTTGAGTTTTGTTTGAGTGCTTGTGATTAAAGAATAGGACCAATGAATGCTCACGACTATGATACTTGCCGCAAAAATAACCCAGTGATCAGTGATCTTCAACGAGATGATATAGATGATGTTAATAGTGTGTATGATGCTATTCCACTAGGCGAGATGGGTGCAATTTGCATGCCTTAAAGAGACAAAGATGAGGCTTTTGAAGTTACCAACACGAAACTCCATCTCATACATTCAAGAGGTTTATATGAAGGGTTGGATCATGAAGATTCACATGAAAACATCCATAATTTCGTGGAAGTATGCACTCCTTTATCATTCAAAGAGTGGTCTCAAGAATCAATTAGACTTCGCTTGTTTCCATTGTCACTATCAGGAGAGACCACCAACTGGTTAGCCGAACTGCCCAACAACTCGATCAAATCATGGGAAGACTTGGTCATAATTTTTCACAAAAAGGTTCTTCCCACCATAAAAAATGATGCAGCTAAGGGATGATGTTCAGAATTTCAAGAAAACAGAAAGCGAACCAATCCACGATTCGTGGATTAGATTCAATAGGTGTCTGGGAAATGCCCAACGCATGGTCTGACAAGTGAGCTGCTGCTTCAATATTTTTACCGAAGTCTTGACTCGGTTAACAAAGGGATAGTGGATCAATTAGCTCCAGGAGGGATAATGTTGTAGTCCTTTGAAGTGGCATCGTTCCTCCTAGATTGTATGACTAAAGTATATAAAGCCTGGTACACCAAAGAAGATGAAGTCTCCCCATTGTGTTTTAGATTGACACATGAGCAACTTGATAAAGAAAAAGAGACAGATGAAAACCTTAAAAGAATGTTATATCAAATGGAGATATTACAAGAATAGATGAAAGGGAAGTATGCAGTGTGTTGCCTTGAGGATGGTTCTTCTTCCGGTTGCTTGCAATCAGGAGAGAATCAAGGTTGGAACAATAGAAGAAATACGAGGGTTTTCACCCGCATCACTAATAACGGATGAGACTCCATAATTTTGTAGAATTCTATTTTTGTACTTCCTTATCCTCAGAAATATGTCAATAGTCTTTATCTTTTCTAGGTCTTGTATAGATTCTTTATATAGCAGCCATATGGTCAATAATAAGATATACAATTTCTCATCTTTGCTCTCATTTCTTTATGGTATCAGAGTGCTTCTAAACTCCCACGAGTTGATCCTTTTTTTTCCTGCTAAGTCGTTGAAATGGCCCCCAATACTTCTGTGACCAATGCTGATGGAGTCAATAACGCCATCACTATTGTGCAATTCAATCATATGACCCAACGGCCCATAAAATTAATTGACAGTCATAATTTCTCCCTGTGGAAAGCTCAAGTTTCAATGCTTATGCGTGGTAACAATCTCTATGGGAATCTCGATTGCTCCATCGCTGCCCCCACTCGCACCGTCTCGCAAAACAATCAAGATGTTCCTAACCCTGAGTTCGTTCTTTGGTACCGCCAAGATCAGTTAATTCAAAATGCTATCTTAACCTCCATTGATGCTACACTTGCCCCGACTGTTGCTGTTGCAATCTCCGCCAAAAATGCCTGGGATGCTCTGCATACTTCGTATGCGAACAAATCTCAAACAATAATTTTCAGCTTGTGAGACCGACTGGCTCGCCTCACTAAAGGCTCTTGTCCAGTCGCAGATTATCTCCATCAAATTCGATCACTTTGGTATGAACTTGCAACTACTGGTGCGCCTGTATCGAATCCGGACTCATTGTTAAAATTCTTAGTGGACTCGGCTCTGAATTCCGAGAACTCTCTGCTGCCATTCGTGCTCGAGATTCAACAATTTCCTATGAAGAGCTTTACGAAAACTTCTGGATCATGAGCTTTTACTAAAGTATGAGGACAACAAGAAGTTGCTATCAACTAATATCACTGCTGCTGTAGCACAAAAGACAGGTCAACTCCTCTTCACCAAGGTAACAATAATTACTCCCGCAGTCGCTGTCCAGGTGCGAACACTCGTCCCAACAATCAGCAATGGCAGGCACAACCATGTCGCCCACAAAGAAACAACCAGCAGCAGCCCTTTGAAAAGAATCTTCGTTGTCAACTATGTCATCGCGTAGGACATTCTGCTAGGGTCTGCAGATCTCAATCCCATAACCATCTGCAAGCTCGGGAAAATATTGCTGGTCGCTTTCCTCCTCAACAGACCCCTTTGATCGTGGATAGTGGAGCCACTCATCATATTGCTTCTGATGCTCAAAACCTAGACATTGTACATGACTACCACGGCACCGAAGAGATCACTATGGCAATGGTCTCACCATTCCAGTATCCCAAACCGGTAACGCTAACATAAGTGATCAAATCATAATTTCAAACTTCTCAATACCTTATGCTACCCTCTCATAAAGACTAATCTTATTTCCGTTTCTCAGTTTTGTCGTGATAATCATTCCTCTATTGAATTTTTTCCTTTCCATTATCTTGTGAAGGATCAGAATAGGGGGGCGCCTCTAGTTCGCGGGCAAAATAAAGATGGGATGTATGAGGGGCCACCGGTCTGTACACATCGTTCTCTTCAATGCAATGTGGTTGTTCCCATTCACATGTGGCATCGACATTTAGGTCATCCTACTCGTAACATTTTGGATACTCTCTAGAATAATTTTTCCCTTCCTGTTTTAGATCCTAAAGTTAGTTCCACTTGTAATTCTTGTTATTCTAATAAGACGCACAGGTTGACTTTCTCAGAAAATTCATTGCAAAGTAATAAGCCCCTACAAATCCTTTTTAGCGATTTATGGGTTCCATCTCCGGCTTTTTCAATTGATAAAAAAAGATATTATGTGCTATTTATTGATAAATTTTCAAAATACATGTGGTTGTTTACTTTAAAATCAACAAATGAAACTCTGGAAGTTTTTCAAAATTTGCATCCATTGCTTGAACGGAGGTTTAACACCAAAATTTAATCTTTTTACACAGATGGTGGTGGCAAATTTCAAAGATTACAATCCTATCTCAAAACACATGGCATAGTACACTTAGTGTCAGCCCCATATACTCCACAACGAGTTGCTATAGTCAAAAGACCACACCGTCATGTTATGGAAACTCCTAGAACCTTGCTGCATCAAGCGTCTTTACAATCGCACTTCTGGAGTTTCGCCTGTCAACAAGCTGTCTATCTTATAAACAGGCTAACTACACCCAATCTTCAGCATAAGAGTCCATTTTAAATTTTATTTCAAAAGATGCGAAAGTATGACTCCATTAAAGTATTTGGTTGCCTTTGTTATCCATGGCTCAAACCCTATGCCAAAAACAAATTAGAGCCTCGTTCGACACCATGTGTTTATTTAGGCTTTTCGAATAAACATTACAGTCATCAATGTTTTGATCCTTTAACTTCCAAAATATATCTATCACGTGACGTCTTATTTTTGGAAAATCAATTCTTATTTGAAAATATTTTTTCTCATTTCAAAATAAAATAAAATAAAAATGTCTCTTGGGAAATCTGTTTATCTTGCCAAAAACCATAGGATAATACTCGAAACAAATATGTGCTGCAGCCCTAGGAGACACATTCACCCATCTCCTCTGCCTAAACATGTGCCACTGTCTCAGGTACTTCTGTTTCTCCCTTATATGATACTTCTTCATCTTCTCCAATGCCTCCGTTGCCCCATTCCCGCAGGTTAAATCCTATTTCCATCCACAATTCACCAAAACCAACTGTTTCAACCTCACCAATTCATATTTCTCCCAACTTAAATGCTCAGCCGCAATCCACAATTATCACATACCAACGCCGGAATAAGTCCACTAGTCCTGTGATCCAGAACCCTCTAGTCCAACCCTCTTCCTCATCACTTTTTCCACCTCCCATGGACACACAACCTCCCCTTATAGCCTCTACCTCTACAGTGACGCCCACTTATCACATGATTACTCAGTCTAAGACCAATAGCCTTAAGCCTAAACAATTACACAGTTGTTCAAACCACTTCCTACCTACCTAGAACCTTTAGGCAAGCTCAACAAATCCCGCAGTGGCATGAACCTATTGTCACACCCCTTTTTTCTCAAGTGGTAGGTTTTTTACAATTTAAGTGACGGTATTGATTAAGGTAATTTTTTTTCAGAGTCGCCACTTGGAATTGATTTGTGGTGTTCCAAGTCACCTTTTTGTTTAATCCCGAATCAAAAGGAAATGACTCTTTATTTTAGTCTGCGAACTAGAAATTCGGGTAAGGAATTCTGTTGACCAAGGGAAAGGTATTAGGCATCCCTCGAGTCCCGTGGTTCTAGCACGGTCGCTTTAATTGACTTATACTTGTTTTTACTATTTTTTGGATATATTTTATAGGCCATGACTTGTTTGCATTTTTATTGATGAACTTTCATATGGTCTCAACCTAGATGCATAACTGCATTCTTGGTCTTGACATTTAGAGGCATAACTCCCTTCTTCGCATCACACCTAATAATTCTATTTACACCTCTTGATTTAAATTAATAAAAGTTAATTATTAAAATAATTTGACCAAGGTGCGTAACCGCATCCTCGAATTTGACCAAGGTGCGTAACCACATCCTCGAGTTTTTTAAATATCTCAAAAAAATAATAAAATAAAAATAAAAATGTGTAACCACATTTTTAATTGACATAAAATTTAACTATTATTATTACATTAACTAACAAAAATAAAATAAAATAAAATAAAACTATATATTTGCTTTTGTTTTTCTTTGGATCACAAAAAAGTGTTCACAGTGTCAACAACAAAGAGGAGTGTCAAGAAGACATGAATTTCCCCTCACTCCTATCTTGGAGATTAAACTATTCGATGTATGGGGTATCGATTTCATGGGCCCATTTATCAGATCGTTGGAAAATAAGTATACCTTTGTAGCTATAGACTATGTTTCCAAATGGGTGGAAGCTATTGAATTTCCAAATGATGAAATAAGAAGTGTTGTGCAATTTCTGAAGCGGCACATCTTTGCAAGGTTTGGTGCCCCACGATCAATTATTAGTGATGGGGGATCACATTTTTGCACCAAGTGGTTTTCTATCGCTTTGAGCAAATACGGGGTGAAACACAAAATTTCAACCCTATACCACCCCCAAACAAGTGGTCAAGTTGAGGTGTCAAATCGAGAAATTAAGAGCATTCTAGCCAAGACAGTAAACAGAAACATAACCGACTGGTCTAAAAAGCTTGATTATGAACTATGGGCATATCATACGGCTTACTAGACATCGATAGGAATGTTCCCATATCAACTAGTTTTTGGTAAGTCATGATCTACTTGTTGAGCTTCAACACAAAGCTATATGGTCCTTAAAGGCTCTAAGCTTAGATTGGACAAAAGCTACAAGGGAGAGGCTAGAATAATTAAACGAAATGGATGAGTTCCGACTAAAATCTTACTAGATGTCAGCCATTTACAAAGAGAAGATGAAGAAATGGCAGGACGCGTGAATAGTTCAAATGGACTTCAATGTGGGAGATTGGGTATTATTGTACAATTTGCGACTCAGATTGTTCTTTGGTAAGTGTAAGGTCCCTCAAAATGAACTAACGTATATAGAGCCTCACATTGTCTAAAAAGGTTAAAAACATTTCAATAAAGTGTTTTAGAACTTGTATAATTGATTTGAAGTGGTTTGGAGGTCAAACGTCCAAGAACGTCCGAGACGTTAGAAAGTTGGTATTTAGATGTGCTAGTGTGTCCTTTTATGTTTGCCTTATTTTTATGTGTTGTTAGGAAATGAAAAACAGTATATGTGACCCTATAATCTTAATATACATGTTAAGTGTCAGAACGTTTGGGTACGACTCCCCGAGGACCACCCTAAGGGCCCCCGAGGAGGACCCAAACATTGGACAAAGAGGCTGCCCAAGGCAACGTGCAGAACCAGAATGTGGAGCTTCCCTCGCGTTGCGAGCCTAGCACTTAAAGTGCCTGTGCGTAGCGCGCCCTACACGAGGCACACTTCCTCAAAAATTATGTGGGGCGAAATCAGAGTCTGCCTCCCGACGCGCATCCACTTCCCAGATTCGGTTGCGCCGTTTTAAAGTCAAGTTTTACATGTCTAAAAGTCCCAATAAGTATGGGGGTGTTTTGGTAACTTGGGGAGACGGTTATAAACTGTTTTTATGATTTATTTAACCCCTTTCACAAGCCAAGAAATCAAAATCCCAAATCTCTTTTCTATTCCAAATCCTGTCAAACCTCCATTGGAGGGAAAATTCAGGGTTCAATCTAGGGGCTGATTTTCATGGTTTCTTCTTCAATTTCTTGTGGGCTTATCATGTAGAAAGGTGTGGTGATCCTTCATACTTAGTTATCCATTCATCTAAGGAGTTCCTTCAAATGTTTTTCAAAGAGAATTCATGATCAAAATTGTTATCTTTCAATCTAGCCATGGGTTCATCGTCAAATTGATTTCAAAAGCATTTTAATGATGAATTTATGATTAATTAATTATTTTAAGATGAATTTCAATCCAATTCCATGAAGAACCCATGATCTCCCTTATTTCTCAAATTGGCCTATAATGTGGGTCTTGTGATCTTTACTTTATGTTGATTGAATTATGTTTCAATTACGTTGAATTGACTATTAATATTGTTATTCATGTGAATTGAATATTTATTGTTGGTTAGTGATCAATGATGATCAAGGTTTAGGGATTGGGTAAATTGATATATGTTCCTCTACTTTCTATAGACTTGATTAAGTAGTGTACCTAATTTGATCTTGAAACCAGGATGTTTGAAGTATGATTGCGTTTATGTAATGATACCTTCAGCAACTGTTTTATACATGTATTGACGTTGAATTATGGGAATCGATCAATGATGATCAAAGCTTGGAGGAATTGTAAGTTGACCCTATTCTCTCTATTTTTCTATAGAATTGCTAGATGCTTAGCCTTGTATGGCATTGTGTGGTTGATTCACTTATGGTGGCGGTGTTTAGTTCATTGTAATTCTATATTTATGTGATCATTGACTTGAAGGCCATTGTATCTTTAAATTGTGGTTATGATGATCACACAATGTGAAGTATTATGCCTAGTCTCAAATGCTAGTGCATGATCTAGGTTATATTGATGATTCTTTCTATATGTGAATGAAGATGTTAGAGTTAGGGGTCTAAACGTTTGACATGGTTTAGGTCTATTGATGATTGGTTACTCTTGTGTAGCATGACCCCTACCTATGAACCTCTACATGAATGTGTGGTCTTAAGCATGATTAGGAGTCTTAGATTCAAGTAACGACGATGTCATGTTTCCTATGTTGTAATGTGGTTGTGTGTGTTCTATAGTTCCTATTACTTTATATGTGAGTTCTCAATGATTTAGGGTACTTGAATGTGCATTGTGGTCTAAGAGTGTGGCTGCCTCATTGTGTTGTTGATAGCCATTGTATGATCATGTTGACCAATGTACACACACTTACACCTCATGCATGTTTATAAGTAGTATAGGTTCATAGTGTCTAATGAAAGGATAATTCTCATATGCACTAATGTCTACTATTATGCATGTAAAGTACAAGTCTATGAGTCATGAAATGTATCTTAACTAGGGTGACTTGATAGGTGTACTAGTGTAGGCAATGGTATGAGACTTTGCCTATACATTGCACATGTCTACCTTTATAGAATGAGTCCTACGGGGATTACTCTATGTACATGAAAGTATATGATATGATGAAGTATAAATATGTGTGGTGTTTAAGGGTGTTAATGTGAAAGCTTGCTCACATATATGTATGCACACACATGAAACATGCCCATTATGCATGTACAATAATCTAGTCAATAGAGAGGCTCTTGAAAGGTGTTCTCAAGGGTGTCCTAAACTAGATGGTGCTTAAATATGCTATGTCCATGTAAAAGGTTTTCTCACATGATTTAGGTTGATGAACTCTCATCTTTGACCTATGAGCTAAGCATATGGGGAGTCAATCTCCTAAAGCCTACTTTTATAAAGTAATGTTAATAAATGCTTTTAATAAAGGAAACTTAGCTTAGCACCGAGTGATCTTGAAGATGAGGGGTGTCCCTTCCCAACATAGGAAGGTAGGTACACCATAGTCCTCAAGAGGTGGATATCCTCATAGCCCAAGGGCATAGAGTGATATTTCCATATATGCCTCCAAGTTCCATAAACTATGCTTGCCTGATAGGATCTAGCAAGTGATATCACCTAGTATGATAACATGATGTTAATGTTCTACTTTGGCAACGTAGAGCCCCTTCCTTTGGTTATAGGTTCTACAACATCAAATTCCGTGTTTAGCACCCATGGTCTTAGTGTCGGTTAAGGTTATAGTTTCCCTAAAGTAAAATGGACAATGGAAGTAAAGTAAGGACCCTAACTAGAATAACCTAAGGGAAGTTGCTTATTGTAGGTGAGGTATGAGACTTTACCTATGCATTGCACAAGTAGCTCTTGAAGAAGTTCTAGGAAGGTGTTCTAATGTATATGATCATGTTTATGTTTTTATGCATGACATTGTAGTGTCCTCTACTTGTTGTGATGAAATGCATGGTATGATTCCTAATGAGTCCATATGGTATGGTCTTACCTTATATGCATAATGTTGGTCTTGTTGACTATATGATGAGGTCTTATTTGATATGTATGAAGTAGTCTATACTTGTCTTGTTGATGTATGGAATAAATGGTAGGATTGTATTCTCTCTGTGAGTCTACTTAGTATGTCTGAGGTTTTGGGGCTTCACATGTACATTGCACTAGTAGGCTTAGAGTGGGATTGTGAGTAAGGTCTTATGTTGTCCTTATGAAGTGAAGTCCAAGTATGCTATTGTTGAATATTGCCTCGTATGATGTCATTGGTAGTGTTGACTTGCATGGGGTCTTAAGATGAGTCTTCTATGTGGTCCATGAAGTGTGTTGGGTTATATGTGAAGTGGGAGTCTCATGTTCTGTTATGTTAAGTTAATATGTATGTTTTAAGCTTAAGAAGGTTATGTGAGTGTTCACCTTGGTGGCCTTAAGGTGATGCTTGAGTGTGGATGGTGGAATAGGACACTATTCATGCATTGCACCAAGTATCACTAAAGGGTTACTTAGGGGTTAATGAGTTAAGGTAAAAGAAGATAATGCTATGAACATGGTTGGTATGCTTTAAAAGCAATATATGTAACTTGGTGTGTGGACATGAATAGTGTCTATGCCTATATGAAATGTGTGTGAATTGTATTGTGTAAGTGTGCCAATGTTTATGAAGATTCTTTCAAAAGGCATATTGCATGATTTCAAAGAAAATGTCCTCTTTAAATGCATGTTTTTGCATGGTAATTACCATACTTTTTCATTCTTTTTACACAAAGGCATATTGCATTCTTGTAGTAACACCATTCTTTTTCATCTTTTTACACAAAGTGTAGGTGGTGGTGACTAGAGGATGTCTCTTAAAGTGAAGGTCTTGTATAGCTTTCCCAAGTTCAATAAAAGGGATCCTTATGTTTCAAAGATTCCTATATTATGTTTCATTCAAAGTATATGTAATAGCTTAGATATTATTTTATAATGATAAGGATCGTGTCCCTATTTTATTCTATTGATGTTGAGTCTAAGATAGCAAAAGAGACTTAGAGTCTTTAACTATGTATTATGATATTTTACGTATATATATTGGAAGTGAAGTTCTAACATATGATGTGCTATGAAAGTTTTAAATTTTCCGCTAAATTTAACTATGACAATGCGATGAATAAATAACTATGGGCTTGTGTAAGATCTCCGAGAGGTCAAGTACGCCATGTTACTTTTAGTGGGTGCTCCCTGATCCTTACATAAGTTTAAGTCCAAAATTTTGGGACCTTCAGAATAACTCGAATATTCACTAATGGTGCCATAGAAGTTAAGAGAAAATAAGGACCACCATTTAAAGTTAACGGTCAGCGTTTTATATTATACCTTGGGGACTATTAGGAGATATCTTTAGTTGAGGAATTGTATATGGAAGAAACTTGATAGTACTCTTGCATCTTGCTGCGACGTTAACTCAGACATTGTTTGAGAGAAAACCCAAAAACCCATAGTATCTATTATGTTCATGTTGGTAAAATAATATTATGTTAGTTTTGGAAGTTGAAGAGTGGTAGGCGCTAAAAAGGTGCACAGTTGCGAGCACCAGATCCAATTGGCGAGTCGCCGAAGACACTGACTATCAATTCTCTTCCACCATTTGACACAAGGTATCCTCAAAACCTTGAGTCTGTAAAACTCCATGAGACCAAGAAGGTGTTGGTGATTTGCCCACTAGATCGGTAACTCCGTTGAATCCCGTTGTTTGAACATCTAAGCTTTCTGAAAAGTTGTAAAAATCTGTTTGACGATGCACTGAACAATCTAGAAGTCAAAATGTTATCGCCGGATGGGAGAAAATTTGACAAGTTGCAGGCCAACGCACAAAAGGTAGTTGATGAAGCATTCGGGAACATGTGATGAAGAAAGGCGCATTATACTGTTGAGAAAATCTACACTAAGCTTGATGAATTACTCGACAATGCACCCAACATCCCACCATATCTTCTTTTGAACGCTATATCTTCTGACGGACTCCAACTCAAAACAACTACTTAACAAGGATTATTCTGTAGCCCTATCTCTGTCTTTCTTTAAATTTGACCTCTGAAGTTATTGTTATATATTTGAGGAGAAATATTAATTTTGTGGTGGGGTAAGGCCCACCTTGTTTTTTTCTTGTTATGAATAGTTGTGTGTTTTGTGAATATTTTGGTTGTCAATTTTTAATTGTGTTTTCAAACTGCTTTCGTGATTGTTTGAACTTATGGCTCTCTTTTGGGGTCCTAATTTCAATTTTTTTAAAAATTATTGTCATTATAAAAAATTTCACCACCTCTTGTGTTGAAAGTGGTTGTTCTTGTACAAAATTCAAGTCTTGGTTTGGATCAATACCGATGACTTGAATCGCGCTCTCAATCGAACAAACATGAATGTGCGACTACGACGAGAACATATGAAGTTGCATAGAAAATATGTGAATTCTCAGCATCTCGCTGTGATTACCCATTTATCGAATTGATTCTTTTGTAATAACCATTGCACACTAGCGAAGGTGTGTAGTCTTGTTTGACTTAAGTGTAAATGCCTTGTGTGAGAGCTTACCTTGAACCTTACATGAATAAACCTAGAATTTGCCCAGTTAGTCTGATTGATGTAGAAAGGTGTTTTCTTGATATGATCTAAGACAATTTTAAAGAGTATGAACAAACTTTGACATATACCTCTTTTATGGCCTACCCATGAGCGTGTGAATCTTTTTGAACATCCTTTAGCCTTACCTTTTCTTTTGAAGAACCTTGATGAAACCTAGACCTTACGTTATCCATTACCTATAATCCCCTTGTTATGTGATTTAAGTGAATAGCCATCTTAGGCCAAAATGCTAAGTTGGGGGTGTGGTAAGAAGGGAAAGGAGAAGTCAAGAATTGTGCAAGAAAATTCTTGCAAACCCATGGTGTTGTAGAAAAATGGAAACCCTCCATATATATATATATATATATATATATATATATATATATATATAAAGAAATGAAAAGAAAAAGAAAAGAAAAGAAATAAAAAGAAAAGTTGTGGAATAAAAGTACAAAAAGAAATCGGGTCTCCAAGAAATCCATGAAGAAGAATAAAGAGATGGCTTAGTAGCACTTGACTATGGATTGAAGAAGGAATATAGGGGATATAAGGAAATACCACATCTCATGAGGAAAAAATCACTGAGAATAAATGAACATTCTATTGCACTCAGCCCCATTACATGCCTTAGAAAAACCTTTGTGATCTTGAGTAAACCAAACCGAAGATCGATCAGAAAATAAGGGCAAATCTATGGGTGAAAACATGCATTGTGTTCCTCTTTGTGAGTGTGAGCGTTGCATCTGATTCCTGATCTTGAAATGATTAGTATTTGTGTGTGAAGATGAAATCATTCTTTGGGTGAGGGCATTTAGATACTTTTGTTGAGCTTGAACTTGCATAAGTAGCAAGTATTGCGAGCACGAGAATCTTTGGTAATGGTGTGTCACAACTTGAATATTTAAGTATACAAATGAGCTATTCATGAGTAATTTGAATCTTGTTGTGTATGTTCATAATTGAGCCTTGTGTAGCACTATTTGAGACATCCTATTTTCAACTGTTGAAGTTGAGTTTTACTTGAGGACAAGTAAAAGTTTAAGTTGTCGGTGTTGATGAGTCCTTGCATTCAATTCATTTAAGGATTTATTTTAATGTAAATAGTGTCCTCAATTGCTCATTTTCCTCAATATTTGATGAAAACTCTTGAGTTTCAAGTATTTGGAGTTTTAGCCTAAGCATGTACTCTTATGCGCAAAATGGAACAAAAAGGATGAAAAAGAGCTGAAGTTGAAGCCTGAGAGTCGCCAAGTATTTGGAGATCCACTCAAGAGCTGCATTTTGCCCTTGTTCAAACATGCAAAGACCTGAAGGAAGTGGATTAAGAAGGCGATCAAACAGAGCAGTCGGCGCTTCGCCGAATAGTTTCGCGAAGCAGATTTATTATGTCGAATGTTACAACATGCATAGACAATAAAGGCAAAGCATAAACGGTGACGAAGTAGAATAAGGGCAAATCGCCGAATCACTCGGCGATCGATTTAATTCCCCAAACTGATTTTCCAGCACTTAATTTGAAGTCTTTAAATACAAAAATATTTGTTAGTTTTAGATAGTCTGAGCATTATTATAATTTTCACTTTTTAACTCTATTTTTCATATTTTCTCTCAAGTTTGGAGAGAGTTTGGTGGGAGACTTGAAGAAAGAGGTCCTTCTTCCTCAAATTTGAAGTTGGTCTTCTCCATTCTTCTTCTTTTGAAGTGGGTCCACCTATGTGTTTTTGTCTTGCTCGAGAGAGAGGTTGTCAAACCAAGACCTCTGGATTGATATCCTAAGAATTGAGGTGGCCAGAGGCTTAGCCCAAGAGGGTGAGCCCTTGCTTCATATCCAAACACCCTTCATCGTAAGAGAGGGTGTGGATAAGGCATAGGATGGTCTTCATTAGACGAGTGGGTGTTCGAGAGGAACTCATTTGAGATGGGGTAAGTTTCCCGAGAGGGAATTTATTTTCACCTAAAGCTTAACAAAGTTACCATTATTTTGCAAATTTTCCTATCAAAAGAATGTACCCATTAGTTTACGTCAACATATATTGCGGTCACACCCAAAGAAATTTTCCCCATACTAGATTTTCCATTTATTTTAATCATTTTCTACAACTTGTGATAAAAACCCCTTTCGTTATTTTACACTTTGGTATCACAACTTGAATTTATTTTGTTTCTCTTCGATAATGTCTTAAATTATCACTAACTAGAACAAAATTCTAGCTGACTACTATTTTCACTACTACTCCCTTGGGACATGACCCTAACCCTTGGTTGAATTACTATACTAACTTTGAATTGTAGACACTCAGACTGCACGCTAGTGTCGTTGATCATGAGAATTAAAATAGCGAAGAATAACCTATCCCATGACGCGGACATGGGATTTAAAATCACGAGTTACCCCAAGCTAACTCTGTTAGCAAATCATAAGCATACTAAATAAACTAGAGTAAAGAATACTACGCCGAAGCTAAATCATCATGAAAAATGAAATGACTGGAAATACCATAAACTATTTTGAATATATGAAAACTAAGAGTTTTAACAACAAAAAATTCAAACTCAAACGCTAAAGCTTAAACTAACTATGTTTGAAAATAGCCTCTAACTAACTAGAAGTGCTAGGACATGCCCTATTTAAATATAGGAAAAACTGAAAAATAAGAATAAAAGCAAGCGATACATGTCTGTCGTTCTCGGTGAATGAGGACTCACCACTAATGTTGTTGAGCTTAATATTGTTAATCGATTTATGCGTCATCTGAAAGCGGAGAAATTGAACATCATGAGAAGATGTAGCACAGAGTATGCAGTAGTAATTGAAAGGTACTGATCATGCAGGATAGGGTAAACCTGAATGATAACCATAAATGAACAAAGAATACTGAGCAATGATAAGATATGAAAATGACAAATATGCTAAACATACTGAATATGAACTAACTGAATACAATGACCAAGTTTATAAATTGCTTGTACTGAAATCTTATAGTAAATGATAACATGGTCAATGCAATAAAATCCGACTAGACTATGGGAGTTACTACTAATCGACATAAAACCACATGAGCTACATGTGGAGTCTGACATATACGCCCCTTCGAGAGGACCCAATATACCCTGCAATAGGTATAGAGGCATGACTGATGTGATGACTAAAATGTAATGCCCAATAGAGGGGACTTAACCTACGGGCCCATTGTTTTGTGACTTGAGAGTGAATCACCCTAGTACACTGAATATTTAGCTACTCCAAATTGATTATGTAATTAACAATCTATTATTTAAATTATAAAATACTTGATTGCTTAATTAGTGACATGCAAACTCTGAGAATGCAACAATTATAATGGATAATGTGAAATTCATGTTTGAAGAAAGCATATATATATGAAATAACTGACCTATCATGTATAATTCGTGAACTAAAAGAACTACACAGCTAAGGTTTTGAATATCATACAAGAAACTAAGCAACAATATGACAATCTGATTTGTATCTTTCTAACATCTAAAAACTCAACAATTCTTAACTTTCAAGAAACCCTAGATCTAGATAATATTAAGGGAATCGAGATTCTGACTGAAATCTAGGGACCTAATGGGTGAAATTAACCCACTAGTTAAACCACACATACTTGGTGATTAAATTCACGGAGAAATCCTTCGATTTTGAAGTTGGAACTGATGAAAACTCGATGCGTTCTTCAACTACAGTTGCTCGACTTTCTCCTATATTTTGCTTTAAGTTTGATGATTTTTTGGTGCATAATTGATTAGGATATGTTCTAATTAGTTTAATCGCCTAAAACTAACAAAAACTACATAGTTTAGGGGTCAAACGACGTAGTTTAAGGGTCTAACGCATGAGGAAAAGACCAAACGATCACTGACTTAAAATCAACTGAAGACACCGACGGGTATGATCGACGTTCGGTGGACTCATCCACGATCCTTTAACATTTATAACTCGTAATAGCCAAGAATAATCTAAGAAACTAAATTTTTTCACTTTTGGAAAGAAAAGAGAGAATCTGGAAAATTTCCTTAAGTTAAGAAAGTGAGTTTTTGTCCATTTTCAAACAGCCATAAATTCTATATCAAGATTAGTTAGAGTCAATTCTATATATGATTGGAAAGTCCTTGGAAAGATCTTTTGAAGGGCGCTGAGTTTTGATAAGCTCAAATTATACTTCCCTAAGGAAGTATAAGCGGTCGTATCAAGTAAAGAACTCAATTGTTAGGTTGGGGTCGATCCCACAAGGAAAATGATTTAGACTTAACTTTAATCTACGATTACGTTTATTTAGTCAAGTCCTTTCCGAAAATAGTAAAATAAAAGGGGGGGTTTGTGTAACAAAAATGTTCAGTTATTTCTAAGTAAACAAGTAGCAAGATTAAAACCTTGGTCTTTATCAAGTGATGAGAGAAACTAGGGCGTAAGTGTTCCTCATAGGTTCATAACACGATAATCCTAGCTATAACAACTCTTTCCTAGTGTCTTGCATGCAAAGTGGTAAGTTATTTATCTCTAATTCCTTGGTCCGTCAACTAGAGAATTTCACCCTGTACCTTGGTCCAGCTACGCGTGTTGAATTACTAACCATTACCTTTACCTCACATTAAGCATCATATTAAATGTTGGGCTAAGTTAATACTTCGCACCGATTGAGATTAGCCTATTAGATAGTGTATACTAAATCTATACTGATAATTCTTTTCCTATTAACTACCTCATTGGTCCGGCAAGTAGAAATAGGGCAAGTTCTAACGCGTGCCCTCATTAAAAAGAATTCTAAACGAAAGAATTATCAATATATGCAAGAACCTATTCTAGAATTGTTATTTAGATATTTTTATCTTGTTAATTACCCATGGTTCCCACAACCCTAGTTTTGTATTTAGTTACCCATGCTTAGATTTACACAATTCATGGTTGTTAAACAAGAATTCATGTACTTACTTTGACAAGTTTGAAGAAAATCCAGAAATATCACTTGAATTAACGATAATGTTGTAAGAATCGATTCCGGAAACTTGAAGTAATTCCCTAAATATAAAGTTCAATTTCCAATAACAAGAGTATGAAAAATAATAAAAAGTCTAACCCCCAAAATGAGGTTTTTAACCCTATTTATAATAATAAAGTACTAAATAAAAAGGAATTCTAAATAAGAAAAATCTGTCCAAAAACGTGTCTTCAGTCAACGACCCAACTAACGGTCAGTTGATGGAACGACGGACCGTCGACTGCTTCCGTCGGTCCACACTTTAACTTTTTCTTCAGCCTTCACTTTTGCATCCTTTCTGTTACAATCGACGAACCATCATCACGGTCCGTCGTCTTACTTACGGTTCGTCGATGCCTCCGTCCTTCCATACTAAGTGATTTCTTCAAGTCGGGTACTGGGACTACTTTCTGTTAAAAACGACGGCTTGCCAGGATGGTCCGTCGATCCTTCCGTAGCCCCACACTTGGTCAGATTTCCCCGTGTTTCTTCCAAAGGCTTGAACCTCCAGTCGACCATCACCATCTACGGACCGTCGATGGGTCGATGGACCGTCGATGGCTTCGTAGGTCATCACTTCTGCACTGATTTCAGCACAGTCTTCTGCATTTCCATTTTGGACAGCTTTCCTGCAAACATAGATAAAAATATATTAAAATTACTACAAAAAGTCCTTATACACACACTAAACTTAAGGAAAAAGCATTGAAAGTACTGTGAAACCACGGTACATCAACACCCACAACTTAAATTCATTGTTTGTCCTCAAGCGACGCACTATGAATCACCACAACACTTTTGTACAAAAGTACTCTTTTTTTTAATCTTTCACAATCATATGACCATCAATCCTTATTTGTTTTACTGCTTTAGTGCATGCTTTTACTCTTAGGCTCACTAAGTTCCTTCATGTGGATCAGACCATGACACAGACTCACCACGCACCGACACCTCTCCTCTTTTATCTCTCACGAAGGTACCAACTTTCCAATATTGCAACTAGTGCCCTCACTTCAAAAACAATATCCTCTTTTTTCACACAGTGATTTCAAATTTTAGTGTAAGGATTATATTCAACACTCACGCTCAGAACAAATTCACACCTAATTGATACTTGTCGCCATAGGCTTGCCCTTATTTTCACTGCTTGAAGTTCCTTATATTAGACTCTTAGGATCACGATAGGAATTTCTTGGCTTGTAACATAGGCTCAGGGTCAGGAATGATACATATGGATACATTTTAGTAACTTGTTGCCCTCCTTGACATTATGGCTAAGCGTCCTACCTCTTTTATTGTCTATTATGCCACACTTTTCTTTTCTTGAAATCTTTGCCTTGTTTTCTCCTTTCTTTCCCTTTTTGCGGAAGTGAATTTTACTTCTTTTCATTCAACACTTTTATTTTATTTTATTTGGTTAAGTCACTTCTCTTGCACACTGTTTCTTTTCTTTTTCCACATTACTCTTTTCATCCCCTCTTTTCGAGACATTACTCATAATAGCCACCCTCAACTTATGGTTTTGCCATGAGTCAAGGTAAACAATACCCAATGTTGGGTCAGGGCCAAGACGAGGTCACTTTCTGTATTAGCTACCCTCAACTTATGCTTTTGGCCTAAGTTGAGGTGCACATGTCCAAGGAGGGACCAGGGCCAACACATTATACCCAGGGAAGACAATTTGGCGTAGAAAAAAAGATCTATATAAAGCTCATAAGATTTGGATAAAAAAGGGAATCTATTCATTTGGTTTTCTTTTCTTTAGACTAAAGATTGACTAATTTGAACAAGGGCCTATGATCCTTTCCTAAATGTCTAACACAGATTCCTTTTTGCAGGACTAACCGGGCAAGTTCTAGCTAGGTACCAACGGCGGATCAATCAAATTTCCTCACACTCTCTTGACATATCATTACCCTATCAGATTATTTGACACCTAGTTTGAGTTGTCGATTTGAGGGTTTTGCAGTAGTGCATCTCTATGTCATGCTTAGAGCCAACACATTCACATTCACTATGCCTAATCATGCAAACATTCTCTTTAGAACGTGGTATCATTGTATTTAGCCATCATGCTTCATATTCCACATTCATACTTTGTACAAGATACTAAACAGGCTGGTTCAATAGTAAAATAACCAGTCTCTTGGGGCAAAAGAACACAGAAAAGAAAACCCCAAGAGAGGATCGTGAGTTGGGCTACTCAGACTTCACCCTAACACTCACTTTCCATTTACCCCACCCCCACAAGAAAGCATGCAATTGTCCCCAACGCATAAAAAATATAATAATAAGGTGGTAGGTGCAGCAAACCTGAGGCGCATAGCGCCGAAGATGAACAAGCAGGCAGGTTCGGTTGCCCAGAACCCGCTCCATCAATAGTAGGGACACCATCAGTAGTGTCCGCAGCAATTTCTACACCCTCAGTAGTGCTCCGCTCAGCAGCAGCCACTCTGGAGCTAGACGCCCCAACCGCTAACTCATGAGCCCTCATCTGCCGAGCCTCCTCATCCATAACAAGGCTCTCCTCGCAACCTCCATGTCTAAGCGCTCCCGCTTCCTAGCCTGAGCACCCTCACCCTCACTGGTGTGGCTGGAATGATTCCTCTTGGCACGCTCACGTGGCGGAGGCGGTGGTGCAGTGGTAGTCTGAAATAGTGCATGAAGCACCGTATCCTCCGCACATCCAAAATGGCATCCACATTAGCCCTGATACTCGCCACAACAGCCTGGAGAGTAGTCAAATCAATAGTAGGGGCTGGCTGGGCAAGAACTCTCAACTCAAACGAATCAAGGCACTGGTGGACTGCCAGAATCTTCCTCTCACTTGCTGGGCAATCTTCTTCTCAATCCGATCCTCTGTCTCAGCAATGGACCTCTGCATCCAAGGCTGGATATGATGCAGCAATGTGGCCATCTGGGCCTCTAACTTCTGGACCCTAACAATCGGGACCAGTGCTGCTGCTGATGTAGATCGGAAGGAACTCAGGGCTCTGCTAGTGCCCGGGATAGACTCAACCGGGGTGGTGTCGGTAGGCTTTGATATAGCCTGATCCGCCCCTTGGGCTTGCTCAACCGTGTCCGCCAAGTTCTCACCTAGCGGCTGCACCTCTACTCTGGGCCCTCTATTGGGTGCCGCCTCATTGGCCTCATCCCGGATGAGACCGATGTCCACTGTCCCTGTAGGAGTCTTGAGAACATCAATGTGCCAAATGGGCACTCCAGCAGTCCTGCACAACTCAAAAATCATACAGGGAAAGGGGTAAGTGGTTGAGGTCTTAAAGTCCCTCTCATGAATGACTGCCAGCAACAGCCTCGGAAAATCAACCTCGAACCCCGCAACCATAGCAGCAACCAAAACTGCTCTATCCCATGTAAGAATGTTGTCAGCGGCTGTGGGGGATAGGCAGTGGCGGACCAATAGCCAGATGAATTTGGCAGAAAATGTGAGGTTGTCCTTCTTGATAAGGCCTCTGGGTTCCAGCACCCAGTCTGCACCCTCACGATCTACGGAAATATGCTGGGCTATCCACCTCTTGGTGGTTTTTCTCACAACCTTGTCTCGCTGGAAATGGCCCTTCTTAATCAGTTTCCAACGGTAGTCGAACTTGGGGGTGAGACGATCCCTGGTGACATTGTATCAGCACCGTATAAGAAATGGCGAATGGTGGGCAAAAAGATATCCACCCTGCGGCCACGATTAGAACATAGGTAAGTGGTGCCTATTTGGCGGGATTAGACCGCCTATCCAAAAGAGCCCGGAGAGTCTCTACGTACGAAGCTTAGAACTCTCGCACCAACTCCTCACTATAGCGTCCCACGCTCCTGGCCAACCACTCGAGCTAATGGCGGGTGAAGAGAGCATGTATAGCAGTAATCGTGTGGAGACTCCCTGGAAGAACCCACCGCTCGACTATCAGAGTCCGAGTCAAGACCCTCTTGTCATTGAGCAGCTTAGCATCCCTGTAAACCTAGTACTGGCCTTCTACGCACCACCGCTTGGGATGATCAGAAACTGGTGCAGGGACATCGAACTGGGGTGCTGGAGTAGAATCCGCACTATCGGGCTCATTGTACGAGGCAGAGTGGGCAGGTGCAGCAGGAACAGTGGTACCATGCGATCCTGAAGAGTGGGTCGACTCAGACCCGGAAGCCTCCTCGGAGCCAGACGCTCCCTCAGAATCTGCCGCAGACCCAGACGGTGTGCCGGTCAGTGTGCGCTCCTCATCAGACTGGGAGGCAGTGACTACGCCGGACGTCACCTTCTTGGGCTTGCCACGGGTGGTCCTAGCAGCAGGTGTCGGTGTTTGGGTTCCTAGTGGCACGTATTCGGGATTATCTCTCATCGTTCGACGAACCAATCACCAACCGACGTAAAGGGGTGACGGACTTGGATTGTCCTCGAGAGTAGATAATATCGGGCTTGGGGGCCATTTGTACCTGGGATCCACGGACCCCATCGACTGTCCGTCGATGGGATGATGACTCGTCGATTGGTCCGTCGATTAATGCACCAGACAAATTTATGCAGATTTTTGGTGATTTGTTCCCTGCACATTTAGCACCCAAGCCATTCTTTTTGTATTTTCTGGACACTTTTTAGACACGGACCCTAAACTACTCTACTTAAAAGAAATAAAAGAAAATTTACACAATAAGTAAAAATCGAAATAATGCGACTATTTCTACTAAGACAAGAGAACAAACTAGTGTTGGCTAGAGGATACATATTGGGTTGCCTCCCAATAAGCTCTTGATTTAACGTCACAGCACGACGCAAGAATCTTGATTACTCAGTCTTCATCAAGATGGTATGCCTCAACCACTTCATTCGCATTCTCCGCATGCCCAAGGTAGATTTTGATTCTTTGCCCATTGACCTTGAACCGTGCACCCTCCTTGTTCTCCAACTCAACCGCACCATGAGGGAACACTTGAGTGATCAAGAATGGACCAGTCCATTTGGACTTGAGTTTGCCAGGAAACAAGCGCAACCTAGAGTTGAACAAAAGCACCAAATCCCCAACCGCAAATTCGTGCTTTTCAATCTTTTGGTCATGGTACTTCTTCATCTTTTCTTTGTAGAGGGATGAACTTTCATACGCCTTCAAGCGAAACTCATCGAGCGCATTCAACCCATTTAATCTCTGTTCCGCAGCTTCATTCCTATCTATCTTCAGTTTCTTCATCGCCCACATGGCCTTGTTCTCTAACTCAACTTATATGCTGTATGGTAGGCCCAAAGAGCATCATCAAGCCTCCTTGACCAATCCGTTCTACTAGCATTCACCATTTTTGCCAGAATTTGCTTGATTTCTCTGTTTGACACCTTGACTTGCCCACTAGTCTGTGGATGTTATGGAGTGGCTACATTGTGTCGAACCCCATATTTCTCCATTAAACCTCTGAACAACTTGTTGCAAAAATGGGATCCTCCATCACTAATAATTGCCCTAGGAGTGCCAAATCTGGAAAATATGTTCTTTTTCAAGAACGCAGTGAGACTCTTCCCTTCATTGTTTGCAAGTGCTATGACTTCCACCCACTTTAACACATAATCAACTGCCACAAGAATTTACTTTATCCCATGAGAATTCACAAAAGGGACCATAAAGTCAATGCCCCACACATCAAACAACTCAATTACAAGAAAGAGATTTAAAGGGAGCTCTTGCCTTCTAGAAATACCTCCATCTCTTTGGCACCTATCACATGCCTTGGCAAACTCATGAGCATCTTGGTGGATGGTTGGCCAATAGTAGCCACATTGCAAAATCTTATGGGCAGTTCGGATACCACTATGATGCCCACCAACAAGCGAGGAGTGGCATGCCTCCAAAACACTCAGCATCTCAACTTCCGGCATACAACGGCGAATAAAACCATCAGCACAACTCCTATATAAATACGGCTCATCCCAAAAGAACTTTTCACATCATGCATGAACTTTTTCCTTTGATGTAAGGACAAGTCCGATGGGACTATATCACTAGTCAAATAATTCGCAAAACCGGCGAACCATGGAATCAAGTCGTGAGAAGCGGCCAAAACATGCACATCAGGGAAAGTATCATCAATTTCAGCCTTTTCACCCAATTTTTGCATAGCGTCATCCTCTAATCTGGAGAAGTGATCGGCAACTTGATTTTCGTTCCCTTTTCTATCTTTCACTTCAAAGTCAAATTCTTGCAACAATAATACCCACCTAATCAACCTTGTCTTCGCATCCTTCTTTTCCATCAAATATCTCAAAGCAGAATGATCAGTATGCACTATGACTCTTGTGCTAAGTAAATAGGAGAGAATTTCTCGAACGCAAAAACCACCACAAGGAGATCTTGCTCAGTCACAGTATAGTTCTTTTGAGCTTCATTAAGGGTCTTACTGGCACAATAAATGGGGTGAAGGATTTTATCCCTTCTTTGACCCAATACTACACCAAGAGCAACCCCACTAGCATCACACATCACCTCAAATGGCTTACTCCAATCCGGGGAAATAATAATGGGCACAGACACCAACTTCTCCTTCAACTCTCCAAATGCCTTCAGAAGGATTCATCAAAATAAAATTTACACTCTTTCTCAAGTAACTTGCACAGAGGATGTGAAATTTTTGAAAAATCCTTGATAAACCTCCGGTAGAAGCCTGCATGCCCAAGAAAACTCCTCACACCTTTTACAGAGATAGGTGGAGGATGTCTCTCTATCACCTCAACTTTGGCTCGATCAACCTCTATACCCTTCTCTGAGATGCGATGGACCAATACAATACCCTCTTTCACCATGAAGTGACATTTTCCCCAATTTTGCACAAGGTTGCAATCTTCACATCTTTTTAGAACTTCGGCCAAGTGACTCAAACAATGATCAAACGAGTCACCAACAACAGAAAAATCATCCATAAACATCTCAATGGTGTCCACCACCATATCGGAGAATATAGACATCATACATCTTTGAAAAGTAGCCGGTGCATTACACAACCCGAAGGGCATCCTTTTGAATGCGAAAGTTCCATAAGGACAAGTAAAAGTGATTTTCTCTTGATCTTACGGTGCAATAGAGATTTGGTTTTAACCCGAATAACCATCAAGAAAACAATAACACCCCTTTCTTGTAAGCCTATCCAACATCTGATCCATGAAGGGCATAGGAAAAAGGTCCTTCTAAGTCTATGCATTCAATTTTCGGTAATCCATACACACTCTCCATCCGGTCACCGGCCTCATTGGAACAAGCTCATTTTTTCTCATTAGGGACTACAGTCATTCCCCTTTTCTTAGGCACACACTGAACAGGGCATACCCAACTACTATCAGCGATCGGATATATGACTCCGGCATCCAACCACTTAATAATCTCCTTCTTCACTCCCTCTTGCATAGGTGGATTTAAACGTCTCTGGTGCTCAATACTTGGCTTATGATCGGGCATGAGTTGGATTTTGTGTGAACAAATACCGGGTGGAATCCCAATAATATCTGCAATAGTCCAACCAATGGCTCGTTTGAACCTCTTCAACACCTCTACAAGACACTCCACTTGCTCCACATTCAAATCCGATGCAGTGATTACCGGCAAAGTGTCACCTTTTCCCAAGAAAACATACCTCAGATGAGGTGGTAGAGACTTAAGATCCATTTTTGGGGCCTCCTCAATAGATGGTCTCACGGGTGGAGACTCGCGATGCTTCATATCTAACTCCAACTTCTTTGGTTTAAATCGAACATCACCTCGATCAAGTGCCGCAACCAATGATCCATACTCTTCGATACAATCACTCTCAAAATTCACGATCACTGTCGCTAGTGCCTCAACACAAAGATACTCTTCTATTTGTACCTCCGACGAACTCTCAACTCTGTAGGATATCGCAGATACCGATTGGAGCTCACCACTCTACCTCATGGACCTACAAATGTTGAAAGTCGCTTCTTCATTGTTTAATCGAAACTTCATCTGCCCTTTCTCCATGTCAACCAAGGCGCGACCGGTAGCAAGGAATGGCCTCCCAAGAATAATAGGCACCTCAAAATCCACCTCACAATCAAGAATAAAAAAAATCAGCCGAAAATATGAATGACTCCACCTTCACTAACACATCGTGGAGTATCCGAATAGGCCTCTTCACTGTTCGATCGACCATCAGTAACCGCATCGCAGTGGGCTTTGGGTCACCCAAACCCAACTTCTTGTAAATGGATAGAGGCATGAGATTTATGCTTGCCCCAAGATCACATAATGCTTTAGCAAAGTGTAATAACCCGATTGTACATCGACTAGTGAAAGCACCCGGATCTTCTTTTTTTTGCACAAGAGACCTTATAGCAATAGCACTACAATGTTGCATCCGATCATCATCCTCAAAACTAACCGATCTCTTCTTAGTGACCATATCTTTCATGAACTTGTCATAATCAAACATTTGTTCAAGAGCTTCTATCAAAGGAACATTGATGGAAAGTTGTTTCAACATATTAATAAAACGTCGATATTTACCATCCTCGGTCTTTTTCACTAACCTTTGCGGGAATGGTGGTGGTGGTCTTCGAATGGGAGTCACCTTTTGGGGCATCTCTGCTTCTTTCACCGCTTCATTTACCAACTCACCACTAGCTTCTACTACCTCATCTTCTCTTCTCATCTCATCTTCTACGCCAGACGGCATAGGTGGATCAATGGTTTGCTTACCACCTCGAGTAGTGATTGTCATACAATGTCTATCATTTTTCAGATTTTTAAAAGTATTGCTAGGAAGAGTACCCGATTGACGTGGGTTCACAGTAGAAGACAATTGAGACATTTGCAACTCAAGATGCTTGATTGAGATTGCATGTACACCACCTTTTGCCCAATATTTGCTAAATCACCTCTCAACTCTTTGGCGTGCTCATCACTAGCATCAAACCTCCTCCTCATCTTCTGCAGCATATCCTCAACTCACGCCATACTACCTCCACCATCCCTATAAGCAACTTCCCAATTTTGAGGTGGAATATAGATCCCACTCCGATCGTTTCTGTTACCATAGTTACCCCGGTTGAAGTTGTTGTCGCGGTTGTAGTTTCCATCTCGAACATAGTGACCCTCTCGGTTGTAATTCCCATAGATCCGACCTTGATTTCCTTGACCTTGGCGCCAATTCTCCTGATTGAAGCCTTTGGCGTTCGGTCGAAAACCACGTCATCTCCTTCACTGCATAAGAGTCTTCCTCATAGTAAAATTCATCTACCGGCGGTGGTGGCTTAGTCAAATAATTCACCATATTCACTTTTTCTGCACCCCCAGTGACATGTTTCAATACCAAACCAAGCTCAGTTCTCATTTGAGCCATCTCTTCACGAATCTCATCTGCGGCCGGGTTGTGTGTAGCTTGCACTGCGAAGGTGTTTCTCCTAGTGTCCAACTTCCTAGTGCTCCAAGCCTTGTTATTTTGGGAAATCTTCTACAACTTTTCAGCGATCTCTGCATAAGTACACTCCGCATAGGAACCACCCGCAATCATATCAAGAACTGCTTTATTATTATCATCTTGCCCCCGATAGAAGTATTCTTTCAATGACTCATCATCAATGCGGTGGTTTGGGACACTTCTCAAGAATGAGGTGAACGTATCCCAAGAACTACTTACCGACTCCCGAGGCAATGCCACAAGATTATTCACCCTATCTTTGTGGTTAAGCTTTTTAGAAACCGGGTAATACCTTGCTAGGATGACATCCCTCAATTGGTTCCAAGTATAGATCGAGTTATAGGAAAGCTCAATAAACCATATAATAACCTCTCCCGTCAGTGAGAGAGGGAACACTCTTAATCCAATGACGTCCATGTCCAAGTCAGGCCTCCCTACACAACTCTTACACACCGACCTTAGTTTGGCGATGTGAGCATGTGGATCCTCAGATGGTAGCCCCAAAAACCAACCTCTAGCGGTGAACATCTGCATCAAGCCACTAATTACCATGAAAGTATGACCATGTGGTAGAGGAGGTAGGACAAGTGTCCTGTCAGAGTCAGTGATGTTAACATTTCCCCTATAGTACTCTTGAGGGCGTGGGGCAGGAGGTTGCCTCCTCAGATCACCTTCACCAGGGTTCTCAACTATCACTTGATTATGAGCATCAATCGGCGAAGGAAATTAACGGTTCATCTCATCATCAATATTAGCAGGATTGAGTGGATTGTTCATTCTGCGAAGTGTACGGTTTAGTTCTGGATCAAGTGAAAGTATTGGTTCTCCTCGACTCTGTGTACTTGGCATACACTAGAGCTAGACCTGCGAGAGACAAAAACAAAAACAAAAAGTAAAATAAGGAAATTGTTGACTAAAATTCGGTAATGTGCTTAAAGTTAATCTAAAAGCCAATGTCTCCAGCAGCGGCGCCAAAATTTGATACGCTCAAATTAAACTTCCCTAAAGAAGTATAAGCGGTCGTATCAAGTAAATAACCTAATTTTTAGGTTGGGGTCGATCCTACGAGGAAAATGATTTAGACTTAACTTTAATCTACGATTACGTCTATTTAGTCAAGTCCTTTCCGAAAATAGTTAAATAAAAAGGGGATTTTGTGTAACAAAAATGTTCAATTATTTCTAAGTAAACAAGTAGCAAGATTAAACCTTTGGTCTTCATCAAGTGATGAGATAAACTAGGGCGTAAGTGTTCCCCATAGGTTCATAACACGATAATCCTTCCTAGCTATAACAACTCTTTCCTAGTGTCTTGCACTCAAAGTGGTAAGTTATTTGTCTCTAATTCCTTGGTCCGGCAACTAGAGAATTTCACCCCGTACCTTGGTCCGGCTACGTGTGTTGAATTACTAACACTTACCTTTACCTCATATTAAGCATCATATTCAATGTATGGCTAAGTTGCTACTTCCCACCAAATGAGACTAGCCTATTAGATAGTGTATACTAAATCTATGTTGATAATTATTTTACTATTAACTACCTCCTTGGTCCGGCAAGTAGAAATAACGCAAGTTCTAATGCGTTTACTCGTTAAAAAGAATTCTAAACGAAAGAATTATCAATACATGCAAGAACCTATTCTAGAATTGTTATTTAGCTATTTTTATCTTGTTAATTACCCATGGTTCCCACAACCCTAGTTGTGTATTTAGTTACCCATGCTTAGATTTACACAATTCATGGTTGTTAAACAAGAATTCATGTACTTACTTTGACAAGTTTGAAAAAAATCCAGAAATATCACTTGACTTAACGAAAATGTTGTAATAATCGATTCTGAAAACTTGAAGTAATTCCCAAAATCAAAAGTTCAACTTCCAATAACAAGAGTATGAAAAATAATAAAAAGTCTAACCCCCAAAACGAGGTTTTAAACCTATTTATAATAATAAAATCCTAAATTAAAAGGAGTTCTAAATAAGGAAACTCTGTCCAAAAGTGCGTCTTCAGTCAACGACCCAACTTACCGTCCGTCGATGGAACGACGGACCGTCGACTGCCTCCGTCGGTCCACACTTTAACTTTTTCTTCAGCCTTCACTTTTGCATCCTTTCCGTGACAATCGACGGACCATTAGCACGGTCCGTCGTCTCACTTACGGTCCGTCGATGCCTCCGTCCTTCCATATTTAGTGATTTCTTCAAGTCGGGTACTGGGACTACTTTCTATCAAAAACGACGGTTTGCCAAGACGGTCCGTTAATCAGTCGACGGACCGTCGATCCTTCCGTAGCCCCACACTTGATCAGATTTCCCTGAGTTGCTTCCAAAGGCTTGAACCTCCAGTCGACGATCACCACCTATGGACCGTCGATGGGTAGACCGACCGTCGATGGCTTCGAAGGTCATCACTTTTGCACTGATTTCAGCACAGTCTTCTGCATTTCCGTTTTGGACAGCTTTCCTGCAAACAGAGATAAAAATATTGAAATTACTACAAAAAGGCCTTAGACAGACACTAAACTTAAGTAAAAAGCATTGAATGTACCGTGAAACCACGGTACATCAAGTTAGAACGATTCGATATCGTATGACGGAGATATGCCTTTCAGAAGTTGGGATGTTGAAGTAAGGAAAATCCAATCTTGATTTAAGGAAGGGTAAACTAGTCTTTTTACCCATTTACTTCCTAATTTGTTTTAAGGGTTTGATTAGGGTAAAACTAAGTTTTAGTTCAGATTGGAGAAGTTCTTTTACGTTTAGGGCTTGCGGGAAAAGAGAAGAGAATAAGGAGAGGGGAGAAAGATCAAGGTTTCGCCAAGAAGGCCAAGGGATTTCGAGTGGAATTCGTCGGGGGTGATCCCTATCAAGGTATGTGAGCTCTTTTTTGTTGGGTTAATTCGTCCGCACACCAATCTTGTTTCAATTTAGAAGTTTTATAATTGATTATATGATCAGAAGTGAATTCTTGATAATCTCGTTGAATCCCTTTTTGGTTGAATTGATTGATTGCTCATTGATGTTGATTTGTAGTTTCCGATGTTGTTTTTAGTTAGATCTGATGGTTATTGAAGGTATTGATAATCCTAGGGGTTTGTGGATGAAACCATGTAGTCTTAGGCGTTTTAGGGTGAGAGAAAGAGTTGAAAATTTTGTCACACGCATCTGGGCAAGGCCAGGCGCGTCGCACCCGCAATGCACAAGAAGAAGGCTTCAGTCAACTGGGGCCTGGCGTGGAGCGCCACTCGTCCACCAAAACCAAGCCTCAGTCAAATGAGGCTGGCGTGGCGCACCATCTGTGCGCCTGAACCACGCTTAAGTCAACCGAGGATGGCGCGGCGCGCCACTTATGCGCTTGGATCGGCATTTTTTGCCCAATTTCCGTAGTTTAACCTTTTTTAAGTCCTTCTAAGGTACATTAACACCTTCAAATGATTTTTAAACACCTAGAAAACACTAAAGAACACAAATCATAAATTGAATCCATAATCAAATTTAAGGAAAGTTAAGATCATAGTCAAAGGAGTTAAGAGTTAAGTCTAGAAGTTAAGAAGCAAGTCAAAGTAACGTTTCTTAAAGTTTTCAAGAGTCTTTATAAAAAGTTTTAACTTCGTTTTAAGGCTCTAGTTACAAGTTAGGTAAAGAGTGAAAGTTGAAGTCATTACTTCAAGAAATATAAGGGAACTAAGTATTCCCTAAGAGTTGAGTTATGGTCAAGAGTTTCAAGTTAAGCAAAGAGCAAAGAGTTGAGTTCATTCCTAAAACTTTATAAGGGAAATAAGTATTCCTAAGAGTTATAAATGTTTTCACATTTTTGTGCAAGAAAAAAGAAGCTAGACTTCCGACAGAGCCTTTGGCTAGTTTTAGTAAAAAGGAAACTATGATTTCCAAGAGAGCTTTTAAAGATAAGTTTGAGCAATTACCTCAAACTAGAGAAGAAGTTGTTTTAAAAACATATGAGCTAAGTATTTTGGGAGTAGTATTGAGGACGGATATCGGGACGCGAGTTCATATTAACTCAAGTCCCCATAAACCATGTAGCCAACATGGACAGAAGAAGGGTCATACTTTTTAGATGATTTCTTAGTGCTTTTTAGCATAGACTAGTGGATCCACTTAGTATTTCAGGCTCTATACTGACAACAAGGTATAGGACGTTCCTTTTGCAACGTGAGGTAAGACGTTGCACTATCGCTTAGGATCATAGTGATGGTTGTCGGTTAGAGAATCTCCCACATAAATTATATTACTTTTATATATAAGGAAAGTTAAATTTTTTTATTGCATTTTCTTTATCGAACTAAGTTGTTTTACTATTTTACAAAGCTTTATATATATCCAATGTGTTTTATTTGCTTTATATTAAGTTAACAAATTCATGAGTTGAGCAAAGCCAAGGCAAGTTTTTTCTTATTCCTTTCAATCTTAAAGTTGTTGTTTAGCATTACAACTTGCATACTCGTACATTCAATGTACTGATGTCAGTTGGCATGCATCGTCTTATGATGCAAACGGATGTAGTCAACATCAACATCTAACGCCTTGTTGATCTAGTTTGGGCACCCAGAGTCAGTGGTGAGCCTCGTTGCATATGGAGAACTCTTTTATTGCTTTCGTTCTTTACATTTATAGAATGTTGAGGGGTTTGTCCCAACATTTATCTTAGAATTATAGAGACTTCATAGACAGATAGTCAATCAAATAGTCTAGTTCGACTCTCTATTTATTTGCAGATATTTCATCATGAGACTTAAGTGACATTTTGATCAAGTTATTTTACTTTAAGTAATTCTTTGAGAATGTTTCTTTCTTATAATGATTTAAGTCTTCCGCTGAGTTAAGCAAGCCAGACCAAGCGTTCACTCAAGGCCAACAATGGTAATTGGGTGTTGGGAACGTCCAGGGAGTAATAGATCCATCTTGTCAGTCCGTCGATTGACTTCAGAGGATGGGTTCTGGGGGTCCTGAGGGTCTTGACCTACAGAGTGATGGACGGTCCGTAGATTGATCCAAGATCTGTCATGTCATTCTCTCGATCGACTTTAGAGGATGGTTTTTGGGGGTTCCTAAGGGTCTCGACCTACGGATTTATCGACGGTCCGTAGACTGGTCCACGATTTGTCATGTCTATTTTTTCATCGAATTCAGAAGATAGGTTCTAGGGAGGACTGCAGGTGGCCAAACACATACCACCAGGATGGTCCATGGGTCATCCTATGGTCCGTGGGTGGCAACCGTAGGTTGTACCTACAACTTGTGGAAATCTGCTTGTTCGGTCTGTTTTCGAATATGGGGTGTTACAATTATGTTCTACTCTAAGTTCAATTTGTTGCAAAAAATTAGTCGTGAAATTTTATTATAGAATCGAACATGTGGATATATCATTTAACTATTGTCAAAACTACGGAAAAGGGTCAAAATTACCCCTGAACTATGTGAAATAATCACTTATACCCTTCGTTACATTTTTGGATAAAAAATACCCCTGCTATTATTCTAAGAGACCACATATACCCTCAAGAGTTAACACCCCACATTTTTATTGACTTGGAAAGCCACTTGGACTAACCTCCCATTTAAGCATAGCCAACTAGGATTCACTACAAAAGAACTAGACCTTTAGTGTCGACAATAGTCGCCACAAAAGCCCAGAAAATCGTCACTAAAACTTTTTAACATTAAATTCTAATTTTGTATTTTTTTAATCATTGTTTTTTTTTTTTAAAAAATGATAAAAATTAATAAGTAGGACTTTGAAGACACTGTATGTTTTATTTTTATGTCATACGTAAATGTATAAAATGTACAGTGATGCATTATATAGTAGGAGATATGAATCGAAAAGTAATTTTCATGATTTTCCGTGATAATATTGGATGATTTTAATATTGATATTGCAAGTTATTTGAAAATTAGGTTGCAATCCAAAATTAATTGTCATATGTTTTTGTTGAAAATATAGGTTTAACTAGCGAATGGTTGTTGGAGCCTTTGTCGCCACTAAAAATCACTCATAATCTTTACTGGCATTATATTGGGATTTTGTGGCGACTTTGTCTACACAAAAGATCAAGTTCTTTTTATAGTGAATCTTAGTTGGCAATGCTTAGGTGGAGGGATTAGTCCCATGTGGCTTGCCATATCACTAAAAAATTGGGGTGTTAACTCTTGAGGGTATTTGTGGTCTCCTAGGATAACAACGGGGGTAATTTTGATTCCAAAATGTAATGGAGGGTATAAGTGATTTATTTCGCATATTTCGGGCGAATTTTTGACCCTTTTCCGGTCAAAACTATTTGTAATTTCTAGAAAAATATTTATTAAGATATAATCTTTTTTTTCAAATAGTTTATTGTCGCTAAATGTTATTGCTACAACAATTTTTATCGTGTGGCAAAAACATATGATCACCTTCAAACATTTATAGTGATAATATTGTATTTATTTGGACAATTATTGTCATGATTATTATTTATTGTAAAAAAATGAAAAAGAAGTTTTGTCAATTTGATTTTCCTGACAAAGAAACTTTACGAATTCATATTTTTGTGGCTATTACTAAGTAATATCTACAAATATTAAATGCATAGTTTAAATTTTATAGATAAGAATACATTATGTTATCGTAAAAGTCAATCTGAAAAGAAATATACAAAGAAACAAATTTTTTGTCAAAATTTAAATACGCACTAGATATTTTTTTTCTCAAAATTTAATTGATGATACTAAACTACATGATAAGAACTCCATTTTCAAATGTAATATTTAATTCAAGTTGGAGAAGTCAACTTTTGAAAAAAGTTAGTGACGCACCATGACGATCCTTGAGCCCGTCTCATTTGAAGCTTGTGACCTAAATACGGTCTGGTCTTAATAACCCCTAGAGTTAGGGGGGTCGTGGAATGGGCCGAACAACATCTCTGGTACCTCAAACCCAGCCCGTTAGTAGTTCATTTATAAGATTTTGACTCAAAACTAGTACTCAATTAGAAAAATATCGAATGGGTCGAGTCGGTCGAAACCGAAACAACTTTACCTGTAATCATAAATAAGCGTACCCAAATATAATTTTTTTTTCGCTAAGATTTTTTTGTAGAAAATAGTTAAATTGTCCGACTAAAATTTTAAAATCGTCAGACATTGCATATTTTGTGACCAAAGGATATTGTCACTAAATCGCAAGTTAATTAGAGTCAATAAAATGAGTGTAACTATTTGATTATATTACTAGCGACATAAACTAAGTTGTCGCTACATACTTATATTATTTGTGACAAAAAAAATTCACGAATCAGTATAAAATTTTGTAGTTAAAGGTTACAATCTTTTACTAGGAAATATAGATTGTCAATCTTGTAACAACTCATTTTTTGTGATGAAACTTGTTTGAATCCATAATCTAACTAATTTTAATACAAATAATAGTTTGTTAAAACTTGAAGGCATTATTAGCGACAATATTATGTGTCACTAATGACCTAAAATTCCTCTCTAATGATACATTATAAACGGCGCCAAATTATATTTTGGTAGGAAATTTTAGTGGACAAAATTTAGCTATAAATAATAAGTTTCTTCACTAAAAGTATATTTCTCATGCATTTAAACACAATATGAATTTTTTTTCACAAAAGGTGAATAATTTTGGACAATTGTTTTTCCGTACCTAATAATTTTGTAGCTAAATATAACATTTGTTGTAGTGAGAATTAGAAGGAAAAAAAGCAATTGTGTACATTATTATGTACTATTTGCACAATATTGAGATATACTACATAAGTAATTTATACAATATTAATCCATTATATATATATATATATACACACACACTTATACTACCTTTAAAGCATGAAGTTCCTAAATTGATTGTTAAAGTACTATAGTACCCCCAACTTAAAATACCCACTTAAGTGTATGTTATATTTTTTATAATACATTTATTTATTTGTTCTTAATTATATTAAAAGAACCTTTCCGCATTTATGGGTAGTGACTTTTCTAAATGGTTGTGACTTTTTAATAAAGTCATGACTTTTTTGATGAGTTATAGCATTTTTGAAAAGATGTTAATTTTTTGTTGAAGGGTTGCGACTTATCTGAAAGGCACGACAAACACCTTTTTCATACTATAATTTGTTGTATATAAATAGAGGGGTTTTACTCCCACTTTTAAACTACAATTTTGCAAGTGTTTTGTTCTTCTTCTTATAAGAAAACATTGTGAGAGTTGTTCAATTATGCAAATACAATACTTTTTGTGGGTAAATCAGATATATCAACAAAAATTTATGCCAAAAGGAGAATCTCTAGATGATTAAAATGTACTTATTTTTATAGCCATTACATTTTTAGCAACTTCTACATGACAAGTAGTTCAATGATTTTCTATTAAGCAACATACAACTTGGTGTTCAAGTTGTGAAAAGTCTCAAATTATTGGCGAGAAAGGATGATCAAATACATGTTTGAAAAGTCCAAACTAGAATAATAAGTAGTCATTTGTTTCCAATTAATTTGTTGTACTTTTTTTTTTTGGTTCTTTTTAATATAGAATTTCATAAAGTTGAAACATATCTTTATATATTCTACATATCATATCAAATTAAAATTTGACAAATTTGTATTTTTCTTTTATATCTATACTTCCTTAAAAGAATGAACTACCTACCTTAAATGTTAAATTATTATAACACCCCAACTTAAAACACAAAACTTCATAAATCTTCTAAATTTTAAATTGTATTATATTTATTTATTTACACTATATTATATTATATTATATTATATTATAAGCAGTCACCTTTTCACATTGAAGGGTTGTGACATTTCAAAAGTGTTACAACTTTTTTGATGAGTTGTCACCTCAACAAAGGGTTGTGACTTGGCTACAGGGTTGTGACTTTTCTGAAGAGTTATGACTTTTCGAGAGGGTTGTGACTTTTTCAAAGAGTTATGACTTATGTGATGAGTTGTGATCTTTTTGAAGGGTTGTGACTTTTCATTTATAAGGCACAGTAAACATTTTTTCATACAATACCATTTATCAACTATAAAAAGAGGAGTTTCCTCAAAATTTTAAACTACAAGTTTTATAGTTTTTCATAGTTCTTCTTCATCTTCTTCTTAAAATACATATATTTAAAGTTGACACCTTTCACATTGAGTTGTTACGACTTTTCCAAAAAGATATGACTTTTCTGATGAGTTGGGACCTTTTCGAAGGGTTTTAACTTTTACGATAAGAAATATTCACATGCTCATGCTACCTTTTGATAACTATATGGAGGGGTTTCCTCACATTTTACAAATGTAATTTTTTTTATATTTTCTATTCCTATCTTCTTTAAAACTAATGTTTGATTTACATACGTTTACATTCTGAGAGTTTAGTGAAATTTGAACACTCCGCAACATGAATGTTAAATTAAAATAATAATCTAACAAAAAACATCCAATTTGGTATATCTTCTTATCACGCTCCGAGTCTATACCCTAGGCAGGAATGGCACTTAAAGTCCATTGTTGGCCCGAAGCCTTGCCCTAGCTTACTTAACTCAGCGGAAGACAATATGCATATTAATAAAGATTATAGCACTTAACTGACTGAATATTAAAATAAACTGAGAGTGCTTAAAATTTGAACATTCAACTTGGCCAAAAGTGGAAACACAAGTCTTAAGAATAAGAAATTATAATGAATAGACTAAAAGGACAAACATTTGATTGTCTATAAAGCCTCTAAAACAAAGAGGGATGTTGGGACAAACTCCACAACATCATAATGAACTAAAACTAGAAAGCAACAGAAATGGATCCTTCGGAAGCAAGGAGGCTCACCAACTGGCTCTGAACTTCTCACATACCTTTTTAGGGATCACCCCGAAGAAATCCACAAGTTAAACTTCGTCGATGTTGACGGATCTTGAACGCCCTTTTTCTTTCACCTCTTTTCTCCTCTTCTTTTCTCTTCTCTCAAATCCCTAAATCTTTTGGTAAAAGTGTAAACTGATATAATTGAGCTCAGACCACTAATTAATTACCAAAAACGAAATAAATTAATAGGGTAAGAAAAAGACCAAACTACCCCTTAAAATCCGGATTGGACAATCCTTATTCCAATAACCTAAATTCCAAAGGGTATAACTCACTCATACGAACTCGGAATCACGCAAACTTGACGGCGTTAGAAAGATCATTCCAAGAGCTTTCCAACCATATTTGGAAATGCCCCTAAATCATCCTGAGCTAGAAGTTATAGCTGTTTGAAGTTGACTAAAAGCTCATTTTTTCTAACTTGAGTAAATTTCCAGATTTTTAATTATTTCCAAAGATTGCTATGTCGTGTTCTTAGCTTCTTCCTAGCTTATTTAAAATTTTAATATGTTACAATATCTCCCCTCGGGAACATTCGTACTCGAATGAGATTACTCCTACTAGTTAAGGGTGGTAATATCAAGTTCAAACATCCAATAAGCAAATGCAACAACCAATATGCTCACTCATAATTTAAAGAGTGCTAAGGAGAGAAATACTACCTTCATCTGCATTTTCTCCGGATTCAAAGAATTGTGGATATATCTTCTTCATATCCTCTTAAGCTTCCCAAGTAGCTTATTCGACAAATTGGTTCCTGCAAAGGACTTTGACTAATGCAACCTCCTTTTTCTCAATTTGCGAACTTGGCGATCTAGAATCTGAATCGGAATCTCCTCATAAGAATAACTATCTTTCATCTCAATATTTTCAGTTGGTATAATCAACGAAGGATCGCCCATGCAGTTCTTCAACATGGATATGTGAAATACCGAATGAACCGCTGCTAACTCTTGTGGTAGCTCCAACTCATAAGCTACATTGTCAATCCTCTTGGATATTCTATAAAGTCCAATATACCGGGGACTAAGTTTCCCCTTCTTACCAAATATCATAACACCCTTCACGGGTGAAACTTTCAAGTAAACCCAATCATATACTTCGAACTCTAATGCCCTCCTCCTTACATCAATATAGGATTTCTGACAACTCTGTGCCTTTTTCAACCTCTGTTGAATCACTTTCAACTTCTCCATAACTTGATGAACTAAATATGGTCCTATCAATCAAGCTTCACCAACTTCAAATCATCCAATAGTATATATGCATTTTCTCCCGTAAAGAGCTTCGTAGGGAGCCATTTATATGCTAGAGTGGTAACTATTGTTGTATGCAAATTCGATGAGAGGTAGGTGATCATCCCAATTACATGTGAAGTTAGTCACACATGCCCTCAATTGTCACGACCCAGACCGTCGTGATTGGCACCCACACTAACCATTCGTTGGAAGAACCACTACTACAACCTAAGCCAAGCAACTAAATAAAACCTAAGGCAATTAAGGATACAAAACGATGTTTAGATAACTAAGTTATTTGTTAAGGAACTAAGCAAATGAACTATCACGAATGCGGATATACAACACCTAGAACCTGAAATTCATAAAAGCAAAACTTTACTAATGACAAGTCTAAGAACAAAGGTTACAACCCCAAAACTAAACAAAACCTCAACAGATAGTCTGAGTACAAAAAGAGTGCACTTAAACAAAAGAGAAATCAAGGCAGCCCGAAAGAACTAGCTCACCCTTGAATTCAAAACGGTCACTGAACTTCTAAACGAGGTCTATCAATAGCCGCTGGAAGATTCCCTGTACTCAACAAAAATAAGAGATCATGCGGCTGTCCACCTAAGTGAAACATAAATAAATGAAAGAACCAATATAACCATGTAACATACGGAATATCAACAACATTGATTAACATAATCTTCATAGCATAAGAGAACCATGCCACAACTACTCTTAAAGTATACTTGTGCAATGCATGAATGGAGTTCCACTCCCCCACTCACACTAAGTAGAACTCTTTGAGAAGTCATAAATCATAGTTCATAAACAATAAATAGAATTATCACAAGTAGTTGGCCTGTCACGGAACCCAATGCAATGGTCGTCTTATAGAACCCAAACTTAAATTGTTAGTTCACCCTCGTGGTACACGATCCTAGTTATCTTGTCGTAATGTAGAAATCTGATCCCATAGTTGTGCCAGAATGTGGCAACCCGATCCAATATTTATGTCAAAATGTGGCAATCCAATCCATGTTAGCTTAACAAACGTGGCAATCTAATCCCATTAACACACCACAATCACATACACAAGTACATTATCAAGATCATACAACAAGACGTGATTCATAGCTTACAATTATTCGTTCATACTCGTTTACATAGTGTGTGCTCAATATGCAACCTTCACATACATAAATGCATTATAATGAAGCAATAACAAACATATATCACACCCACATGAAATCACAACCATCATCTACCTCTAATCCAAGATTAAATCCTAAGGCACTTAAATATTCCTTTTCCGATTAGTTCTGCTTGTTCTAGGTCTACAATAATTAATATACGCAAGGTTGAAGAATCAAATGTCTAATTATCCGGATTATAGCAAACCCAATAACCCTAGACCAACCCAAGATCATAATACCTAAATTAGGGATTTTTCCACCATAATTCTCAAATCAAGACCCTTTCCCATCGACAATAACAAATAAAATAGATTTTACGGATCGAAAAATTGATTCAGGGTGTTAAAACCTTACCTTTAGCCTCAATAATGGTGAAAACTGTCTAGAACCGTCTGGAATAGCCTCCTTATCCCTAAAAGTCGATAATACAAAATTGGTCATCTAAAGTTTTATTAGAGACTTTAAGTCGTGTCTGCCCCGCTATAGTAGACCCATCCCACTCCACTTCCCAGAATCCCGCTCTAGCGACCTCGACGAAGACAGAATATACCTATTCACAAAAAGATTATTTTTGGGAGTTCTACTCTCCCGGATTTGATTCTGTAAAGTGGTACAATTTTCTTATCATCTTAGCTATCCACTACTGATTTAATAAAATTCACAATTATATCTCTCATTTATTACTGTATTTCCCTACACCTTAATGCCTTTGATTTCATCCAAATCTAGACTAGGTTGGGAAATTTATAGTTACTCAAAAGGTTTCTGGACCCAATTCTTTCTTCGTTGACTTTTTCATAACAACGGTATAAGGTCGTTACAATAGATATCAATTAACCCATCACTCATACCTGAGTTATCAACTAGGAGAGTCTTGGGTAATATAAAGGTAGAGTAGTATTAGAAACGTCGAATTACTAGTTCACTGTAAAATGACCTCAAAAATGGCTTAAATTCTATATGTGATTTCTATGATGTTTGGCCTTTGAATATGTCTATATGAAGTATATGAATGATATATATGCAATTGTCTAAAGGTTTTATAAAGATTTACTAAAAAAGGAATGAAGTATCATTTCAAGAAAATGTCCCTTTTAAATGCATGTTTTTGCATGGTTGCCATACTTTGTGCATTCTTGTACTAATCTCATTCTTCTCTACTTTTTACACAAAGTATAGGTTATGGATGCTTAAAGGATGTCTATACGATTGAGGAGCTTGATATGTGATTCCCAAGCTCAAGGAAAGGGGTCCTTAAGTTCTAAGGATTCCCTACTTATGCTTACTGTAAAGTTTTACAAATTGTATACTTATGATTATGTAGTAAGGGCCGTGTACCTATTATACTCTTATGATGTTGTGTCTAGGATGACAAAGAGACTTAAGGTCTAAATATGTACTTACGATATTTTGTGTATATATGAGGTAAAGTTTTTAGCATATGATGTGCTATGAAAAGTTTTAAAGTTTCCGCTAAATTTACTATGACAATGAGATGAATGATAACTATGGGCTTGTAGAAGACCTCCGAGAGGTCAAGTACGCCATGTTACTTCTAGGGGGTGCTCCCCGGATGTGACAAACGTGGTATCAGAGCATCAGGTTTTAAAAGTGGTTTATGGTCCAAGAAGTCTCTATTTGCCACGTCTAGTATAGTCTTGTATCATTGGTGGTGAGTCACGACACATCAAATTGTACGAGAGGCTATAGGACGATAGAGTTTCCCTTCTTCATCATTCTCATATCGTGCCATATAACTTAACTCTATAAGATCTCTCTCTTATGTTTTCTTATCTGGTGGTCTTTTAGATGTGATTGCTTGGATGAGATTGTTCTCTATGCTTGAGGGAGAAAAGGTGAGTTTAAATGATTATCTTGATTTTATGGTTGAATGAGTATGTGTGAATGTGAATTTTGACATGTTTTGATGATGTGATGTCAATTATGGCTATATATGAAATTTATGTGAAATAGCATGTTATATTGAGAAATTTATGTCATGATATAGTTAAAGCATGTTAGAAGTTATTATGGTTAAAACGAGTTTTTTTGGAATGATGTGTTCCTATATGATTTTTCATGGTGGTAGCCTAGTGATATGATTTGAACTTGAAATGCTTAGTGACTACCTATGGAAGCATGCTACCCTAAGAATATGTTCTTAAAAGTGTTCAATGTTTCCCTTTGTATATATGTGGTCCTCGATAGGTTGCCTGGTATGGATTGGAGTCCTTTTTATAAAATCCTAGGTGTGATGATAGTATGCTTATCTTGGTAAAGTTTTGTATATCATATTGTCATGTTTTTCCCATCAATTGCCTAAATGTTGTATTTTTTAAATTTTGAAGCATGTTCACTGTAATGCTTGACAGCTTACTGTAATATTTTTGGGAAATCGACTAAATTGTTCCTTGATTGGAAGTTGTTGAAATGTGTATAGAATTGATGCATATGAGCATGATAATGAATGTGAAAAGGAGATTTGCTATTTGGAATGAATAATGAGAGTCTTCTGGCATAATGAGTTGTAGGTTTGTTTCTAACTTCTTATTTTGTTGTGAGTCCCTTGATGTTGTGGAATTGATGTTTCCCCTAGAATTGAGGGTAGTATTCTTATATTTGTAGGGTGATGATGTGGGTTTGATTGACCTAGAAGTTACTTTACTTTAATGTTGAAAGAAAAGAAAGAGTCCTTAAGGCCAAGTCTCCTCTATTGTTTCCACTAATGTTGCATGACCTTGGTGTCTATTATATTGTTGAAGAACTTATGTGGTTAAATAGTACGATCTAACTTGATAATTGGGGGATAATTTTCCTAAAATGACAAGGTTTAGAATACCTTGGTGTTCCTATGTTAACTTCATGTAATCCCTTCTAAAGTGGTAATCACTTTTAAGTGTGAAGATGAAGGGTGTTAAGTTAAGATCCTCTTAAGATTGAGTTAAGTTTCTCTTAATTGGGTTTATCCTAAGTGGGGGATGGTGATGGAGTAGTAAGGTGGTAAATACTCTATACCTTTTCCTTCTATTTTTGCTTGAACATTGAAACTAATAAATTTTTAGTAAGCTTGTTCATGAATAGAGTTTTGCATAAAGTATGAATTGCATGAACCTTATGTGTTTGGTATGTATTGATTGACATTACCTTAAGGATATTTTTAAGATTCCAAAGTGCATCACAGAAATTTTTTGATAAAATCCATGTTATCTTATGTTGATTTGCATTTTGATATGCTAGTTGTGCATTTGACTTCATGAGATAAGGTAAGAAACTTGGTTTTAGTCACTTTTGATATGTAAGGTTTAGCCTTATAATGGAAAGCTGAGTCTCTTTAAAATGAAAAGTGTAGAGTCTCTTGAAAACTATGTGACTTTTATGGTTGGAAAACATGAGGCTCACTTTTCAAAGGTGAAGGCATGTTAGCTATTGTTCATGTGTGTGCCTATGATTTGTGTTACTTTTCCTAAAATGATGCTTACAGTGAAGGCTATTACTATGTTAGAAATTGACATTTTGTGAAATTACTTCCTATTTGTTGTAATATGCTAGGTGTGACTTACTATTTGGGCTTCACTAGGAAGAAAACATGAGCATGCCTTGGCTTAAAAAGTTGAGAATTTCTCATTTTAAGAGGGAATTGACCTTGTACTTTGCTTAGGTGTGAACTCATGATACATGTAAGTGTGTTGAGGAGAAGGACATTCCTCCATGGACACCACTAAGCATGGTATGGTTGAGTATGACCTTCATAGCACTAGGTCTAACTAATAAAGATCTTTGTTGTTTCAATTAACTCAAGTCTATGTGCATTGAAGTATGAGTGCCTAATTGTTTCTTGAGTGTTGTTGAAATCTGTCTAAGTATGACTTAAAGAATAGTTGCATGATGAGCTCTTAATTAATTGAAGTGTAATGACCATGTTATAACTAGGAGAAGGATGTTCCTCCTATAAACATGATAAGAGCCTTTGTGTTTGATGCATTAAAGAGTGAGTGAATGGAAGTTTTGCTTGCTTGTGTTCATTGAATTCTATGTGATAACGTTATGAATGTGATGAACTGATATATGATGCATTGAAGTCCTTGTTGTGATTAAAGTATTATAAGTGTCATTCGAGGACAAATGTTCCCAAGTAGGGGATATTTTAAGACCCCCATAATGAGTTAGGGTGTCTAGAGCCTAACATATTTGTCATAAGGGTCTAAGGTCCTAAAATGACTTATAATATGATTTAGAGGCGGTGTGTAAAGTTTGAGATGATTTGTATGTCATGATCTTATGAAGTCTTAAAATGAGTTATAATGATGTTTATATGTAGTATATGGAGTTTCATGAAGTTTGGAGTACAAACGTCCAAGAATGTCTGAGACATTCGAAAGTTAGCCCTCGAGACGTTCAAGCATGTCTTGATGGGGTCTATCATGCTTGGACGCGTTTTATGTGTTCATTTTGGGTGAAACTTGCATGGAAGGTCCTTGAATTGTCAATGTGAATATTTACGTTGGAAACGTCCGGGAAGGACTTATCAAGGGCCCCGCAAAAGGGACCACAAGAAGGACCCAAGGGCTGTCGAGACACTGCATTGGCAGTGTCAATCGACTGAACCAAAGGACACCAAGTTGGTTGACCAACGGATCGTTGTTGAGGTATGGTCAATGGACACTTAGCCTGGTAAAGTCTCAACCCAAGAACAGGCCAAGGTCCAATCGACTGAAGCCACAGACGGCCCGTCGATGGACCTATTGGCCGTTGGTGGTGGTCCGTATGCAACCTGGTGCCACTGCCTGTGCACTGTTTCATTAAAGGGGTGAATGGGAAATTCACCCCACGTCCTAACCTGACCCTAGTTGATTTATTTTAGCTATTTTTGGGTGTATATAAGTGATCAAAAACGTGATCAACCCATTCTCAATCCCATACACACAAAATAGACTTCCCCTCAAAAACCAATTCTCCCTAGAAACCTCCATTGTTCGTGAAGCTCAAGAACAACTTGGAGCTTGGATTTTCATGGATTATTCATCAAGTTTTAAAGGTTTTCATGTACATAAAGGTATGTTAATCCTTCATCTCTAAGTAACCTTTCAACTGGAGAGTTAATCTCAATGTTTTTCAAAGAAGTTTCATGACCAAATCTCTTCTTCTTCAATCTAGCCATGGGTTCTTTCTAAAAACGTTTTTAATGGCTTAATCATGATGAATTTATGTTGATGTATTGGTTTTAACGTCATTTTCAATTCAATTGCATTATGAACCCATGTCCCTTCTCAAAATTGATTTATCCCTTGCATGGGCATTGTGATCATGGCTTGTTAATGGTTGAATTGCGATTCTCTTACGTTGAATTGTCTATATATACTGTTATTTAATGAATTAATGATGAATTTATTATGAAGGATCCATGTGGATCAATCTATGAAGATTTGAGCATGCTTAGTCTAGTATCAATGTGATCACTGTAACATTGGTCCTTAATTGCATAAAAGTGGATTTCGATCATATTAAGTTGTTTGTAGATACTGTTTTAGGTTAATATCATGATTGAATTATGGATAGAAATCTCGTATAATCAAATTAAAGAAAGATTGTCATGAATTGATCTAGTTTCTTCTAGTCTATCGATTGATAATACTATGTATGTGATGTAATCTCAATTTTAGGTTAAACGAAGCATGATTCCTTTTGAGTAATGATCTCTTTAGCTACTTCCTAACATGTAAATTATTTTTAAAATATGATTGATGATCAAGGCCTTAGGGAATTAGTAGTATTGCCTATTTCATCTACTCTCTCTTGAATGGATAGTTTCGTGCCTATGTTGGTATCTTGATCTTGTAGGGATTTAAGCATGATTTCGTGATGCTAAGTGTATGATTAGGTAATGCCCTAGATTTATATTATTGATGAAATATGATCTATAATACATGCAAGTGAAATTGGTTAATGGTCTATGTCCTTCTACATTCTAGTATGTTAATGATGTGTTGTATTAGTTTGTAGCATGGCCTTGTAGTAGCTTATGCATGACTTCATATATGATCATTATGTTTTAGCTACTGCCCTATACTTGAATTATTGATGAAAGAGTAGTAATGATCAATGATGACCAAAGGCTAAAGGATTGGTAAGAATTGCTCTACTCTTCTACTTTTCTACTTTTTTATAGTAATGTTGATGAAGCCTTGTATGGCATTGTGTGGTATGGTCCACTTATGGTGGCATTTTTTAATTTATTGTCATTAAATATGTGTTGACCATGGCCTTGAAGGCAAATTTATGAATATATGAATGAGTGGTTTTGATGATCACCTTATGTGTAACTTATGCCTCGTCTTCTACTTTTGTTGTGAATCTAGGTTATGTTACTATTGTTATGAGCATGTAAATGGTTATGAAAGATCACGTGTAGGTGCTTCCATTAATGAAGTATTAAAGATTGATGACCCCTACCCATGTACCCCTATGTGAATGTGTGAATAGCTAAGGTTAGGAGTCTTGAATGTAATGTGAAGATTGTCTTGCCTCCTATTCTAAATGGTGTTGTGTGGTCTATGCTTTGTTGTGAATTATGGTCTTAATAGGGTGGCTGCCTCAAGATGTTATGGATAGCCATTATGTCATCATGTTGACCAATGTACACACACAATCACACATTATAAATGCTTACAAGTAGTATAGGTTATGGTGTCTAAGTGAAAGGTATTTCTCATATTCACTAGTGTCTACTAATATGCATGTTAAGATGATGTCTATGAAAGTATGATATGTGTTTCCTTAACTAGGATGACTTGATAGGTGTACTAGTATGGGCAAGGGTATGGGACTTTGCCTATGCATTGCATATGTGTGCCTTGATAGGATAGTTTCTAGTTTTTGTTTCTATGTGCATGAATATAAATGTTTGAACATGTGTGACCTTAGTGTTATGTGAAAGGTTTGCTCACATATATGTATACACACACACATGAATGATGATCTAGTCAATAGAGGAGCCTTTAAAGGTGTGCTCAAGTGTATCATAAACTAGACAATGCTAATGATATATGCTATGTCCATGTGAAAGGGTTTCTCACATAATTTAGGTTGATGAACTCTCATCTATGACCTATGAGCTAAGCATATAGTGAGTCAATCTCCTAAAGTATAATTTTATAAAGTAATGTTAATGAAGGCTTTTAATAAAGGGAACTTAGCTTAGCACCGAGTGAACTTGACAATGGGAGGTGATGGCTTCCCATAGAGGAAGATTCACCCTATAGTTCAACATGTGGTGTTGACTCCCCAAAGAGGGATAATCATACAATGGATTCCCATGAGAGGAGGCCCCAATTCCAAGTGGTATGTAGAGGGACAGTACCTATCTCTTAGTTCCATAAACTATGCTTGCCACATAGGATCTAGCAATGTGATATCAACTAAAATGCTAGCATGTGTTAATGTTATACCTTGGCTAGGTAAGAACACCTTCCATTGGTTTAAGGCTCTACAACACCAAATTCCATGTTTAGCACCCATGGTCTTAGTGTCGGTTAAGGCTATAGTTTCCCTAAAGTAAAATGGACAATGGAAGTAAATAACTAAGACCCTAACTAGGAAGAATTAAAGGAGATTACTTAGGATAGGTGGAAGTAATGAACCCATCTAGACATTGCACAAGTAGCTCCTTAGGAAGTTCTAGGAAGGTGTTCTAAGTTGTATGATTATGATTATGTCTTTGTGAATGGCATGGTAGTATTTGTCTATTTGTAATGAAGATGTGCATGGTATGATTCTATGTGATGTGGTCTTATTCTTATATGCACTATGTGAGTCTTAATGACTATATTGTAACACTTCAAAAATTCAAGACGTGTCTCAAAGTATAACATAGGTGTCATGAGGTCTAGACACTGTTTTAAGTCTATTTTAGTTAATATAGGTAATTTAGGAAGTTTAGGAACCAAAACGTCCAAGAACGTCCATGACGTCAGAAGTTGGTTCAAAGAGGTTCTAGCATGCCTTAGCCTATTTGACTAGATTTTAAGAGTCGGAAATTCATGAAATTTAGTAAAAAGGTGTATAACATGTATTGAAGTTGTTTCATGGTCAAAACGTGCGGGTACGACTCCCCAAGGACCAACCAAGGGTCCTTGAGGAGTACCCTTGCAAGTTGATGTCAACACTGTCTAGGCAGTGTGCATCGACGAGATGCAGGCGACGATCAGTGTATGGATCGATGGGGCGTCGTTGCCAACCGTCGACCAAAACTTAGAAAAATGGAAAAATCCCTCGCCTACACCAGTCTCTGACCGAAACTACGGTTGTGCAGCACGGAGGCAGTCCTGCCCGTCGATGGACCAACGATCTGTCGATCGTGGTCTCGTCGATGGGGTCTACAACTTTTCTGCACGTTTTAAATTAAGTTCATTTAATTAGTTAAGGGTTTAGGGGGTTAGTTAGGGGATTAAGGGAGCCTAATTAATTTAATTAACCCCCAATATAAAGACCCCAACCCTCATTAGTCTAAACACAACTCACAAAATAAACTCTCTTCCTTCTCTCTTCTTTCTCTCTCTATTGGAAGACACCATTGAAGACAATCTAGGGGGATGTTTTGGGGTCTGAAAAGGGACGATTTCACTATCAAATCTTCTTTAAAACATTAAGGTATGGGATCTATTCACCTTTGAGACTTCTTTCCTCAAAGGGTTCATTCAAAGTATTTCCAAAACTTGAGTTTTCAAGTGGGTTTCATCTAATCTCAAAATTGAAGTTATGAATTGAGTTGTTGATGATTTCATTAGGTTATATTGAATAGATTAACATGTATTTCAACTTGATTATGATAATTGTTGATGGTTTGGTCTAAATTGAAGAACATGATCCTCAACCCCTAACCCTAGGTTGTGATCTTGACCTATATTGTATAATGTTCATTCAATTGACTTGGTTATTGACTAAATTACTATCCTATGGTGTTATTACGAATAGATTAGGATGAATTATAGTTCTATTACGCTATTTCTTTAGATGTGATTTAGGTTATGGAGTATATTGTGAAATTGACCTAAGTATCTTGTCTTAAGCTATGATCTAGTGTTGAATTGTGTTATAGTGATACAACTGGCCTTGTTATTTTATTGGTTATCATTGTGTGATGATGTTACTCCCCTATTTAGGTTGAGTTATGGGTTGATGGTAAGACCTTAGTGATGAACTATGAAGAAGACTTAGTAATTTTTGTGATCCCTATTCTTTACTTCAAACTATGGTAAATTGTGATTAAGTCATGATATTGTGTTGGAGTATGTCTTGTTTAGGATTGATAGGGTGGTATGATGTTGGATTGAAATGTCTTGACTATGGTTGTGAGGTTAATTAAAATGAAATGTTATAAGGATGTTGATGACTACCAATGTGCCTTAATAAGAATGAATATGTAAATGTGGTAACCGCACTTATCTGAATTGTGATGAAAGGACTATACTCATGCAATTCTTATTGAACTATGATGATGATGATGATGATTATACAAGGGATAGGCCCTATGACCTAGACTAAGCTATGATTGATAATTAAGTACACTAAAGACATTTCAATAAAGGGACTTAGCTTAGCACCGAGTGAACTTGCCAATGGGAGGTGATGACTTTCCATAGATGAAGAGTTACCCTATGTTTCTATATGTGATGTGGACTCCCCTTTGAAGGATACTCATTCAATGGATTCCCATGAGAGGAGGCCCCAATTACCAAGTGGTATGAAGAGGGAATACCTATCTCTTAGTTCTTGAACTATGCTGCCCCCATAGGAAGAGTAGCTAGTGGATCCACCTAGAAAGCTACGTTTATGTTTGGTTTTACTTTGGCCGGTAGACCACCTTCCATCGGTGTAAGGTTTTACAACATTGGATTCCACGCTTAGCTCTTGTGGTCTATGTCAGTTAAGGCAAGTGTTCCCTAAACTAAAATAAAGTAATAAAGTATAAACTAACTAGGGTGACATAAGAGGTTTTACTTAGCCTAGGTAGGGGTATGGGACTCTACCTATGCCTTGCACTAGTTTTCCTTGAGGGAAGCTTTAGGAAGTTGATATTATGTATGTATATACTAATGATGTAAATGATTATAGTATGTTGACTTTACATGTAAATGATATCATATGGTGATGGTTATGCTTATGAACATGTATTTGGTCTATCTTGCTAAGATATGATGTTATGTATCATTAAGGGTAATATTATGTAAAGTTGGGCATTGTTTATGGATTCTTGTTCGGTTACTTGATTAAGTAAGGTTATGGGACTTTGCTTAGTTATTGCACTCGTTGACTTGATAGGGATTTGTGATTACTTTTCTTGCTTATTATGCTATGATAAACTCGTATTCATGCTTATGATATTACTACTTGATGAGAAGAGTGGTGTTGGATTATGGGGTCCAAGTATGTTGATTATGCATATGACTTGCCTTGACTTGTTGAACATGTCTTAATGTTTGGTAGGGCTTGATTGATTGTGCATAATGCTTTTAAAAGATAAAATGGCATTGATTCAACTAAATGTCCCTTTTTAGCATGTTTTGATGTTATATGTGCATATGGTCTCATACTTAGTACAAGTGGCGTACTAACCCCATTTTCTTCCTTTTTCCAAATATTTTAGGTTCCGGTCATTGAAGTCTCATTCGAGACGACTTGAAGAAGGCTTGTATATTCTTTACCATCCAAGTGGGTAGATCCTCACTTCCCGAGGGCGATACCGATATCGAGCTTATGTTGTTGTTTAGTTCTAAAGACTTATATGTTCCTTCTATTTTTATTTGAGTTCAATTTATATAAGCCTATACATGGCTTATTTACATTGATGTAGGGCTATGCCCAATTTTTTATGATCATTTTAGATGGTTATGAGATGAAACTATCTTTAAGACTATGTTCTATCTTATATATATATATATATATATATATATATATATATATATATATATATATATATATATGTATGTATGTGCAATAAAAGTTGAAAACTAAGTAATCTTCTTATACGAAGGGTCTATGTATACTCGATATGAATATATATTATGTGTATGTAGAGGTCTATGTAAACCTCCAAGTAGTTGTAGTAAAAGTTTTTAATTTTTCTGTATTTTTCACCTATGAATGTTATGATGAAAGCTAAGAGGCTAGTCTTAGTCCTCAAAGAGGACGACGACGCTGGGTACGTCTAAGGGGTGCTCCTCAGATGTGACAAACTTGGTATCAGAGCATGAGGTTGAATATCCTTGATGTTGATGTCTCTCTCGACCACGTCTATGTACATTCGTGTTCATAATTGTGAAGTGCGCCACACTTATGGATAGGAATCTATATGATGCTTAGGAATCTCTCTCTTTTCTTGGAAATCCAATATCGTGCCTCTAGAGTAACTATTGTGTGCTTTTACCTAAGCCTTGTATTTTTGGTATAGGCAATGAATACTTGGAGGAATGCGGTTCAAAGACTTAAGGAAGAGGTTTCTAATGCGGGAGCTCCTCCCCGTGGTGATCAAGATCCTCATCTTGAAGAAGAAGCTAATGTTGAACAAGTTCCGGCCAATCCTCCACCTTTGGCGGAAGGTGAAATAAGGGCCATCCTCATCCAAATGGCCCAAGAAATTACTACTCAAGCCCAAGACACAATTATTCAAGATTAATCTATGAAGGCCCAAGCTAATCAGGAGGTTGTACCCCGAGCTCATCAACAAGTGACTACCATGGCATTCGGTTTAAGGGATTTCACGAGGATGAATCATCCCACTTTGTACGGGTCTAAGGTTGAAGAAGACCCCCAAGAGTTCATTGATGAAGTCTACAAGATACTCTTTTCTATGGGGTTGTCCAATAGTGAGAAGACCGAGCTAGCCACATACCAACTTAAGGATGTGGCTCAAACTTGGTATGTTCAATGGAGGGACAATAGGCCTCTTAGGGGTGGTCCCGTGACTTGGGATATCTTCAAGAAAGCTTTTCTCGATCGGTTCTTTCCTAGGGAGATGAGCGAAGCTAAAGTGGTGGAGTTCATCAACCTTCGCCAAGGAGATATAAGTGTTCATGAATACTCCTTGAAATTCACTAAATTGTCGAAATATGCTCCTTCTTTGGTTTCCAATCCTAGAGATGAAATGAGCCGCTTTGTGATGGGGTGTCATACGAATTGCAAGAGGAGTGTCATTCGGCTATGTTATATGAAAACATGAACATTTCTTGTCTTATGGTGCATGCCAAACATGTGGAAGAGGCAAGGGCTAAGAGGAAGAGTAAAGATGCTAAGAGTGAAAGATCTTTTGATGGAAGTTCTTCTAAGAATAGGCTTGAAATTCAAGTCAAGCCTAAGTTCAAGAAGAGATTATCTAATCAAGTTCTTTCTAAGTTCCCTAAGGCTCGTGATGATAAGGTGGCTAAACCTAGAGCTCAAAAGGGAAGGAGTGGAAACTCACCAAATGAGAAGTCTACCTGTGCCAAGTGTGGAAAAGGTCATTTTGGTGAATGCTTGGTTGGAACGGGCAATTGTTTTGGTTGTGGTAAAAGTGTACACAGGGTTAAGGATTGTCCCAATGTGAGGGGTCAAGACAAGGGTAGTAGTCAAACTCAAGAAAGTGGTTCAAATGAGGCTCCAAAGAAGAACCACTTTTATGCTCTCCGATCTAGGGGTGAGCAAGAGACTTCTCCCGACGTGGTGACCGGTATGTTAAAGGTATTCTGTATTCATGTATATGTCTTACTTGATCCCGGAGCTACTTTATCATTTGTTACCCCTCTAGTAGCCAAAAAGTTTGACATTTTTCCTGATACTTTGTATGAACCTTTTATATTGTCTACTTGGTGGGTGAGTCGGTTTTTGCAAAAAGGGTGTATAGAAATTGTTCAATAATGTTGCCCAATAGAGTTTCTAATATTGATCTAGTAGAACTAGATATGCTTGATTTTGATATCATTTTGGGTATCGATTGGTTACATTCTTGTTTTGCCACTATTGATTGTAGAACAAGGGTGGTGAGATTTAATTTCCCAAATGAACCGTAGTTGAGTGTAGAGTGGAAGTTCTATTCCTAGGGGTCATATCATTTCTTGTCTAAAAGCATGCAAAATGATCTCAAAAGGTTGTCTTTATCACATAGTAAGAGTCCAAGATTTAGACTCCGAAATTCCTCCCATTGAGTCGGTCCCCGTAGTGAGTAAATTTTCGGAGGTCTTTCCTAATCATCTTCCCGGTATTCCTCCCAAACGGGAAATTGATTTAGGTATCAATTTGCTACCGCATACAAATCCCATTTCAATTCCTTCTTATTGGATGGCTCCGGCCTAATTGAAAGAGTTGAAGGCTCAACTCAAAGATTTACTAGACAAAGGATTCATAAGACATAGTATTTATCCATGGGGTGCTCCGGTCTTGTTTGTGAAGAAGAAGGATGGGTCCTTAAGAATGTGTATTGATTACCGCCAACTCAAATAAAGTCACAATCAAGAATAAGTATCCTCTCCCAGGGATTGACGACTTGTTTGATCAACTCCAAGGGGAAAGCTACTTTTCTAAGATTGATTTGAAGTCGGGGTATCACCAACTTAGGGTGAGAGGTGAGGACATACCAAAGACGGCGTTTCGGACTAGATATGGTTATTATGAGTTCCTAGTAATGTCCTTTGGTCTCACTAATGCTCCGGCTGCATTTATGGACTTAATGAATAGGGTGTTTCAAAGTTACCTATTCATTTGTCATTGTCTTCATTGACGATATCTTGGTATATTCGAAAAATGAGAGTGATCACATGGGTCATTTGAGGGTGGTACTACAAACCCTTAAAGAACATCAATTGTTTGCCAAGTATAGCAAATGTGAGTTTTGGTTGAGGTCGGTGGCGTTTCTTGGTCATATCATCTCTAGTGAGGGAGTTGAGGTTGATCCAAAGAAAACGGAGGTGGTGAGAAGTTGTCCTAGACCATTGAATCCAACCGACATTAGGAGTTTCTTGGGTCTAACGGGTTACTATTGGAGGTTTGTGGATGATTTTGCGTCCATTGCATCTCCCTTGACTACTTTGACCCAAAAGAGTAAGAAGTTTGAGTGGTCGGAGGCATGTGAAAAGAGCTTCCAAACCTTGAAAGATAGGCTTACTTCCACTCCGGTATTGACCTTACCGGAGGATACAAAAGGGTTTTGTTGTGTATTGTGATGCATCCCGAGTGGGTTTGGGTGTGTGCTTATGCAAAATGGGAAGGTGATAGCCTACGCTTCTAGGCAACTTAAGGTGCATGAGAGAAACTATCCAACTCATGACCTTGTTTTACTTGATAAAATGGAGGTATTACTTGTATGGTGTCCATGTCGATGTCTTCACCGACCATAAGAGTCTCCCATATGTGTTTACCCAAAAGGAGTTGAATCTCCGACAAAGAAGGTGGTTAGAATTGTTGAAAGATTACGACATGAGTGTCCTCTATCACCCTAGCAAGGCCAATGTGCTTGTGGATGATCTAAGTCGTACAACTATGGGTAGTGTGTCTCACATAGATAAAGCCCAGAAAGACCTAGCGAAAGATGTTCATAGGTTGGCTATGTTGGGTGTGAGGTTGGAAGATTCTCCGAATGGTGGTGTGTTGGTTCAACATAACTCCGAGTTATCTTTTGTGGTTGAGGTGAAGTCAAAACAACACCTTGATCAATCATTGATTGAATTGAAAGAGGCGTTTCTTTGTAATCTAAATGAATCATTCTCCTTGGGGGGATGGAGTTTTGAGGTACCAAAGGAGATTGTGTGTTCCCAAGGTAGATGGGTTGAGGGACCAGATCCTTCAGGAAGCCCATTGGTCCCGCTACTCCATTCATCCGGGTGCCACAAAGATGTACCATGACCTTAGGGAAACTTATTGGTGGGAAGGTTTGAAAAGGGACATAACGGAGTTTGTTGCTAAGTATCCAAATTGCCAACAAGTGAAGGGGAACATCTAAAGTCGGGTGGCTTACTACAAGAAATCCAAATTCCTACTTGGAAGTGGGAAGACATCAATATGGATTTTGTGGTAGTTATGCCTAAGACCCAAAAACAATATGACTCCTTATGGGTGGTGGTTGATAGATTGACCAAGTCTGCTCTTCTTATTTCCGTCAAGTCTACTTATTCGGCGGAAGATTATGCAAAGATCTTCATAGATGAGATTGTGTGTCGCCATGGTATTCCGTTATCCATCATATCGGATAGGGATGCACAATTCACATCTAGGTTTTGGAGGACATTTCAAGAAAGGTTTAGTACTAAGGTGAAGTTGAGTATCGCTTTTCATCTCCAAACGGATGGTTAAGCGGAATGTACTATTCATACCCTTGAAGATATGCTTAGAGCTTGTGTCATTGATTTCAAGGGAAGTTGGGATAAGCACTTGCGTTTGGTGGAGTTTGCTTATCATAATAGTTTCCATTCATCCATTTCTATGGCTCCCTATGAAGACTTGTACGGTAGGAGGTGTAGATCTTCTATTGGGTGGCTTGAAGTCGGTGAGTCTTTGATTCTTGGTCCCGATTTGATTTATAAGACTTTGGAGAAAGTTCATATCATAAGGAATCGGTTACAAACGGCATATAGTCGGCAAAAGTCTTATGCCGATCATTGGAGAAGGGATTTGGAGTTTGAAGAAGGCGATAAGGTGTATTTAAAAATTTCACCTATGAAAGGCGTGGTTAGGTTTGGCAAGAAAGGGAAGCTAATTCCTCGTTATGTGAGTCCTTATGAAATCTGGCAAAGGGTTGGTAAGGTTTCCTATGAGTTGAGGTTGCCTAGTGAATTGGCTTTGGTTCATCCGGTTTTCCATGTTTCTATGCTAAAGAAGTGTGTCGGTGATCCCGATTCCATTCTCCTTATTGAGGGTCTTGGTGTCAAGGATAATCTCTCTTATGAGGAAGTCCCGGATCAAATTCTTGATATGCAAGTAAAGAAATTGAGAAATAAAGAGGTGTTTTCCGTAAAAGTGTTGTGGAAAAATCACCTAGTTGAGGGTGCAACATGGGAGGCCGAGGCCGACATGAAGTCTTATTACCCTCATCTTTTTGATAATTAAGGTTAGTCATTCTTTTTAATAATATAAATATGACTAGAAATTGAAGTTTCATGATTTTTGGTGAAGTCTTGCAAAAAATGTGCATTTTTGAATTTCAGTACAGTGAGGTTACACTGAATAAGTGCATTAAAACTTGAAATTTTGCTTTTGACTTGTTTTGAGTGTGTTGTGTACTTTGGCATAGTGAGTCCTTATGTTGTGGCATGTTGATAAGTTGAACTTTGTCCTAATTGACTCATGTATAGCATGTTGAGCTCATGTTGTTGTTGTGAGAAGGAAATTCCTCATAATGAAGTGTTTGAACCTTATGTGTGTGGTAATTGAAGTTTTGAATTGCCTTGATTGAAATGATATGATTTATATTGTCTTATATTGATGTTGCTTGGGCAGCTATTCTTCAGTCTATTCATTCCTTCAAAAGAGTTTTAGTGTCATTGAGGGACGTGTCCTGGGGGGGGGGGATAATGTAACACTTCGAAAATTCAAGACGTGTCCTAAATCTAACATAGGTGTCATGAGATTTAGACACTGTTTTTAAGTCTATTCTAGTGAATATAGGTCATTTAGGAAGTTTAGGAACCAAAACGTTCAAGAACGTCCATGACGTCCGAAAGTTGGTTCAAAGAGGTACTAGTGTGTCTTAGCCTATTTGACTAGCTTTTAAGAGTCCGAAATTCATGAAATTCAGTAAAAAGGTGTATAACATGTATTTAAGTTGTTTCATGGTCGAAACGTCCGGGTACGACTCCCAAGGACCAACCAAGGGTCCTTGAGAAGGAGCTTTGCAAGTTGATGTCAACACTGTCTATGCAGTGTGCGTCGACGAGATGCAGGAGACGATCCGTGTATGGATCGATGGGGGTTGTTTCCAACCGTTGACAACACTTAGAAAAATGGAGAAATCCCCCTCCTGCACCAGCCTCTGACCGAAACTATGGTTGTGCAGCACAGAGGCAGGCCTGCCCGTCGGTGGACCAACGATTCGTCGATCGTGGTCTTGTCGATGGGGTCTGCAACTTCTCTGCACGTTTTAAATTAAGTTCATTTAATTAGTTAAGGGTTTAGGGGGTTAGTTAGGGGATTAAGGGGGCCTAATTAAGTTAACTAACCCCCAATATAAAGACCCCAACCCTCATTAGTCTAAACACAACTCACAAAATAAACTCTCTTCCTTCTCTCTTCTTTCTCTCTCTATTGGAAGACACCATTGAAGACAATCTAGGGGGAGGTTTTGGGGTCTGAAAAGGGATGATTTCACCATCAAATCTTCATTAAAACGTTAAGGTATGGGATCTATTCACCTTTGAGACTTCTTTCCTCAAAGGGTTCATTCAAAGTATTTCCAAAACTTGAGTTTTCAAGTGGGTTTCATCTAATCTCGAAATTGAAGTTATGAATTGAGTTGTTGATGATTTATTATATTGAATAGATTAACATGTATTTCAACTTTATTATGATAATTGTTTATGGTTTGGTCTAAATTGAAGAACATGATCCTCAACCCCTAACCCTAGGTTGTGATCTTGACCTATATTGTATAATGTCCATTCAATTGACTTGGTTATTGACTAAATTACTATCCTATGGTGTTATTATGAATAGATTAGGATGAATTATAGTTCTATTATGCTATTTCTTGAGATGTGATTTTGGTTATGGAGTATATTGTGAAATTGACCTAAGTATCTTGTCTTAAGCTATGATCTAGTGTTGAATTGTGTTATAGTGATACAACTGGCCTTGTTATTTTATTGGTTATCATTGTGTGATGATGTTACTCCCCTATTTAGGTTGAGTTATGGGTTGATGGTAAGACCTTAGTGATGAACTATGAAGAAGACTTAGTAATTTTTGTGATCCCTATTCTTTACTTCAAACTATGGTAAATTGTGATTAAGTCATGATATTGTGTTGGAGTATGTCTTGTTTAGGATTGATAGGGTGGTATGATGTAGGATTGAAATGTCTTGACTATGGTTGTGAGGTTAATTAAAATGAAATGTTATAAGGATGTTGATGACTACCAATGTGCCTTAATAAGAATGAATATGTAAATGTGGTAACCGCACTTATCTGAATTGTGATGAAAGGACTATACTCATGCAATTCTTATTGAACTATGATGATGATGATTATGATTATACAAGGGATAGGCCCTATGACCTAGACTAAGCTATGATTGATAATTAAGTACACTAATCATATTTCAATAAACGGACTTAACTTAGCACCGACTGAACTTGACAATGGGAGGTGATGACTTTCCATAAAGGAAGAGTTACTCTATGGTTCTATATGTGATGTTGACTCCCCTTTGAGGGATACTCATTCAATGGATTCCCATGAGAGGAGGCCCCAATTACCAAGTGGTATGAAGAGGGAATACCTATCTCTTAGTTCTTGAACTATATTCCCCCCATAGGAAGACTAGCTAGTGGATCCACCTACAAAGCTACGTTTATGTTTAGTTTTACTTTGTCCGGTAGATCACCTTCCATCGGTGTAAGGTTTTACAACACCGGATTCCACACTTAGATTTTGTGGTTTATGTCAGATAAGGCAAGTGTTCCCTAAACTAAAAGGAATTAATAAAGTATAAACTAACTAGGATGCTTAAGAGGTTTGACTTAGCCTAGGTAGGGGTATGAGACTCTACCTATGCCTTGCACTAGTTTGCCTTGAGGGGAGCTTTAGGAAGTTGATATTATGTATGTATATACTAATGATGTCAATGATGATAGTATGTTGACTTTACATGTAAATGATATCATATGGTGATGGTTATGCTTATGAACATGTATTTGGTCTATATTGTTAAGGTATGATGTTATGTATTATTAAGGGTCATATTATGTAAAGTTGGGCATTCTTTATGGATTCTTGTTGGGTTACTTGATTATGTAAGGTTATGGGTCTTTGCTTATTTATTGCACTTGTTGACTTGATAGGGATTCGTGAGAACTTGTCTTGCTTATTATTCTATGATAAACGCTTATTCATGCTTATGATATTGCTACTTGATGATAAGAGTGGTGTTGGATTATGGGTCCAAGTATGTTGATTATCCATATGACTTGCTTTGACTTGTTGAACATGTCTTAATGATTGGTAGGGCTTGATTGATTGTGCATAATGCTTTTAAAGATAAAATGACATTGATTCAACTAAATGTCCCTTTTTAGCATCTTTTGATGTTCTATATGCATATGGTCTCATACTTAGTACAAGTGGCATACTAACCCCATTTTCTTTCTTTTTCCAAACATTTTAGGTTTCGGTCGTTGAAAGCTCATTCGAGACGACTTGAAGAAGGCTTGGATATTCTCTACCATCCAAGTGGGTAGGTCCTCACTTCTCAAGGGCAATATCGATATCAATTATATGTTTTTCTTTAGTTCTAAAGGCTTATATGTTCCTTCTATTTTCATTTGAGTACAATTTGTATAAGCCTAGACGTGGCTTCTTTACATTGATGTGGGGCTATGCCCAATTTTTTATGATCATTTTAGATGGTTATGAGATGAGACTATCTTTAAGACGATGTTTTATCTTATATATATATATATATGTATGTGCAATAAGAGTAGAATACTAAGTAATCTTCTTATACGAAGGGTCTATGAATTCTCGATATGAATATATATTATGTGCATGTAGAGGTCTATAAAAACCTCCAAGTAGTTGTAGTAAAAGTTTTAAATTTTTTCGTATTTTTAACCTATGAATGTTATGATGAAAGATAAGAGGCTAGTCTTAGTCCTCTAAGAGGACGCCGACGCCGGTTACGTCTAAGGGTGCTATCCGGATGTGACATATATGATGAAGGCTGTTGACATGAATGAGGTTGTCTTCACTTAATATGTTGATGCATGAATTGAGTGATAAGGTTTGTGATCTCATGAAGGTTTACAAGTATGTGGGGGGTTATGGGGCTTCACATGTACATTGCACTAGTAGACTAAGATTTGGGTCATGAACAAGGTCTTATAATGATTTATGTGAAGTTATGTCATTATATGTGCAAATTGATTTAGCTTACTGTAAAGCCAATAGAGCCTTGACTTAAATGTGTCTTTGATAGGTTATACTTGTATGATGGTATGTGTTGGCTTGTATAGGTTGTATTTATGGTTTCATTGTTGCCTTAAGGTGATGCATTGCACCAAGTATCACTAGAGGGTTACTTGGGAGGTTAATGAATAAAAGGAAAGAATGCTCACTGTAAAGTGACCTCAATATGGCTTATATTCTATATGTAATTTTCTGTGATGTTTGGCCTTTGAATATGTCTATATAAAGTATGTGAACGAAATAAATGTAATTTTCTATAGGTTTTATAAAGATTTACTCAAAAAGGCATGAAGTATGATTTCAAGAAAATGTCCCTTTTAAATGCATGTTTTTGCATGGTTGCCATACTTTGTGCATTCTTGTACTAATCTCATTCTTCTCTACTTTTTACACAAAGTGTAGGTTATGGATGCTTAAAGGATGTCTATACGATTGAGGAGCTTGATATGTGATTCCCAAGCTCAAGGAAAGGGGTCCTTAAGTTCTAAGGATTCCCTACTTATGCTTACTGTAAAGTTTTACAAATTGTATACTTATGATTATGTAGTAAGGGCCGTGTACCTATTATACTCTTATGATGTTGTGTCTAGGATGACAAAGAGACTTAAGGTCTAAATATGTACTTATGATATTTTGTGTATATATGAGGTAAAGTTTTTAGCATATGATGTGCTATGAAAAGTTTTAAATTTTCCGCTAAATTTACTATGACAATGAGATGAATGATAACTATGGGCTTGTAGAAGACCTCCGAGAGGTCAAGTACGCCATGTTACTTCTAGGGGGTGCTCCCCGGATGTGACAAACGTGGTATCAGAGCATCAGGTTTTAAAAGTGGTTTATGGTCCAAGAAGTCTCTATTTGCCACGTCTAGTATAGTCTCGTATCATTGGTGGTGAGTCACGACACATCAAATTGTACGAGAGGCTATAGGACGATAGAGTTTCCCTTCTTCATCATTCTCATATCGTGCCATATAACTTAACTCTATAAGATCTCTCTCTTATGTTTTCTTATCTGGTGGTCTTTTAGATGTGATTGCTTGGATGAGATTGTTCTCTATGCTTGAGGGAGAAAAGGTGAGTTTAAATGATTATCTTGATTTTATGGTTGAATGAGTATGTGTGAATGTGAATTTTGACATGTTTTGATGATGTGATGTCAATTATGGCTATATATGAAATTTATGTGAAATAGCATGTTATATTGAGAAATTTATGTCATGATATAGTTAAAGCATGTTAGAAGTTATTATGGTTAAAACGAGTTTTTTTGGAATGATGTGTTCCTATATGATTTTTCATGGTGGTAGCCTAGTGATATGATTTGAACTTGAAATGCTTAGTGACTACCTATGGAAGCATGCTACCCTAAGAATATGTTCTTAAAAGTGTTCAATGTTTCCCTTTGTATATATGTGGTCCTCGATAGGTTGCCTGGTATGGATTGGAGTCCTTTTTATAAAATCCTAGGTGTGATGATAGTATGCTTATCTTGGTAAAGTTTTGTATCTCATATTGTCATGTTTTTCCCATCAATTGCCTAACTGTTGTATTTTTTAAATTTTGAAGCATGTTCACTGTAATGCTTGACAGCTTACTGTAATATTTTTGGGAAATCGACTAAATTGTTCCTTGATTGGAAGTTGTTGAAATGTGTATAGAATTGATGCATATGAGCATGATAATGAATGTGAAAAGGAGATTTGCTATTTGGAATGAATAATGAGAGTCTTCTGGCATAATGAGTTGTAGATTTGTTTCTAACTTCTTATTTTGTTGTGAGTCCCTTGATGTTGTGGAATTGATGTTTCCCCTAGAATTGAGGGTAGTATTCTTATATTTGTAGGGTGATGATGTGGGTTTGATTGACCTAGAAGTTACTTTACTTTAATGTTGAAAGAAAAGAAAGAGTCCTTAAGGCTAAGTCTCCTCTATTGTTTCCCCTAATGTTGCATGACCTTGGTGTCTATTATATTGTTGAAGAACTTATGTGGTTAAATAGTACGATCTAACTTGATAATTGGGGGATAATTTTCCTAAAATGACAAGGTTTAGAATACCTTGGTGTTCCTATGTTAACTTCATGTAATCCCTTCTAAAGTGGTAATCACTTTTAAGTGTGAAGATGAAGGGTGTTAAGTTAAGATCCTCTTAAGATTGAGTTAAGTTTCTCTTAATTGGGTTTATCCTAAGTGGGGGATGGTGATGGAGTAGTAAGGTGGTAAATACTCTCTACCTTTTCCTTCTATTTTTGCTTGAACATTGAAACTAATGAATTTTTAGTAAGCTTGTTCATGAATAGAGTTTTGCATAAAGTATGAATTGCATGAACTTTATGTGTTTGGTATATATTGATTGACCTTACCTTAAGGATATTTTTAAGATTCCAAAGTGCATCAAAGAAATTTTTTGATAAAATCCATGTTATCTTATGTTGATTTGCATTTTGATATGCTAGTTGTGCATTTGACTTCATGAGATAAGGTAAGAAACTTGGTTTTAGTCACTTTTGATATGTAAGGTTTAGCCTTATAATGGAAAGTTGAGTCTCTTTAAAATGAAAAGTGTAGAGTCTCTTGAAAACTATATGACTTTTATGGTTGGAAAACATGAGGCTCACTTTTCAAAGGTGAAGGCATGTTAGCTATTGTTCATGTGTGTGCCTATGATTTGTGTTACTTTTCCTAAAATGATGCTTACAGTGAAGGCTATTACTATGTTAGAAATTGACATTTTGTGAAATTACTTCCTATTTGTTGTAATATGCTAGGTGTGACTTACCATTTGGGCTTCACTAGGAAGAAAACATGAGCATGCCTTGGCTTAAAAAGTTGAGAATTTCTCATTTTAAGAGGGAATTGACCTTGTATTTTGCTTAGGTGTGAACTCATGATACATGTAAGTGTGTTGAGGAGAAGGACATTCCTCCATGGACACCACTAAGCATGGTATGGTTGAGTATGACCTTCATAGCACTAGGTCTAACTAATAAAGATCTTTGTTGTTTCAATTAACTCAAGTCTATGTGCATTGAAGTATGAGTGCCTAATTGTTTCTTGAGTGTTGTTGAAATCTGTCTAAGTATGACTTAAAGAATAGTTGCATGATGAGCTCTTAATTAATTGAAGTGTAATGACCATGTTATAACTAGGAGAAGGATGTTCCTCCTATAAACATGATAAGAGCCTTTGTGTTTGATGCATTAAAGAGTGAGTGAATGGAAGTTTTGCTTGCTTGTGTTCATTGAATTCTATGTGATAACGTTATGAATGTGATGAACTGATATATGATGCATTGAAGTCCTTGTTGTGATTAAAGTATTATAAGTGTCATTCGAGGACAAATGTTCCCAAGTAGGGGATATTTTAAGACCACCATAATGAGTTAGGGTGTCTAGAGCCTAACATATTTGTCATAAGGGTCTAAGGTCCTAAAATGACTTATAATATGATTTAGAGGCGGTGTGTAAAGTTTGAGGTGATTTGTATGTCATGATCTTATGAAGTATTAAAATGAGTTATAATGATGTTTATATGTAGTATATGGAGTTTCATGAAGTTTGGAGTACAAACGTCCAAGAATGTCTGAGACATTCGAAAGTTAGCCCTCGAGACGTTCAAGCATGTCTTGATGAGGTCTATCATGCTTGGACGCGTTTTATGTGTTCATTTTGGGTGAAACTTGCATGGAAGGTCCTTGAATTGTCAATGTGAATATTTACGTTGGAAACGTCCGGGAAGGACTTATCAAGGGCCCCGCAAAAGGGACCACAAGAAGGACCCAAGGGCTGTCGAGACACTGCATTGGCAGTGTCAATCGACTGAACCAAAGGACACCAAGTTGGTTGACCAACGGATCGTTGTTGAGGTATGGTCAATGGACACTTAGCCTGGTAAAGTCTCAACCCAAGAACAGGCCAAGGTCCAATCGACTGAAGCCACAGACGGCCCATCGATGGACCTATTGGCCGTTGGTGGTGGTCCGTATGCAACCTGGTGCCACTGCCTGTGCACTGTTTCATTAAAGGGGTGAATGGGAAATTCACCCCACGTCCTAACCTGACCCTAGTTGATTTATTTTAGCTATTTTTGGGTGTATATAAGTGATCAAAAACGTGATCAACCCATTCTCAATCCCATACACACAAAATAGACTTCCCCTCAAAAACCAATTCTCCCTAGAAACCTCCATTGTTCGTGAAGCTCAAGAACAGCTTGGAGCTTGGATTTTCATGGATTATTCATCAAGTTTTAAAGGTTTTCATGTACATAAAGGTATGTTAATCCTTCATCTCTAAGTAACCTTTCAACTGGAGAGTTAATCTCAATGTTTTTCAAAGAAGTTTCATGACCAAATCTCTTCTTCTTCAATCTAGCCATGGGTTCTTTCTAAAAACGTTTTTAATGGCTTAATCATGATGAATTTATGTTGATGTATTGGTTTTAACATCATTTTCAATTCAATTGCATTATGAACCCATGTCCCTTCTCAAAATTGATTTATCCCTTGCATGGGCATTGTGATCATGGCTTGTTAATGGTTGAATTGCGATTCTCTTACGTTGAATTGTCTATATATACTGTTATTTAATGAATTAATGATGAATTTATTATGAAGGATCCATGTGGATCAATCTATGAAGATTTGAGCATGCTTAGTCTAGTATCAATGTGATCACTGTAACATTGGTCCTTAATTGCATAAAAGTGGATTTCGATCATATTAAGTTGTTTGTAGATACTGTTTTAGGTTAATATCATGATTGAATTATGGATAGAAATCTCGTATAATCAAATTAAAGAAAGATTGTCATGAATTGATCTAGTTTCTTCTAGTCTATCGATTGATAATACTATGTATGTGATGTAATCTCAATTTTAGGTTAAACGAAGCATGATTCCTTTTGAGTAATGATCTCTTTAGCTACTTCCTAACATGTAAATTATTTTTAAAATATGATTGATGATCAAGGCCTTAGGGAATTAGTAGTATTGCCTATTTCATCTACTCTCTCTTGAATGGATAGTTTCGTGCCTATGTTGGTATCTTGATCTTGTAGGGATTTAAGCATGATTTCGTGATGCTAAGTGTATGATTAGGTAATGCCCTAGATTTATATTATTGATGAAATATGATCTATAATACATGCAAGTGAAATTGGTTAATGGTCTATGTCCTTCTACATTCTAGCATGTTAATGATGTGTTGTATTAGTTTGTAGCATGGCCTTGTAGTAGCTTATGCATGACTTCATATATGATCATTATGTTTTAGCTACTGCCCTATACTTGAATTATTGATGAAAGAGTAGTAATGATCAATGATGACCAAAGGCTAAAGGATTGGTAAGAATTGCTCTACTCTTCTACTTTTCTACTTTTTTTATAGTAATGTTGATGAAGCCTTGTATGGCATTGTGTGGTATGGTCCACTTATGGTGGCATTTTTTAATTTATTGTCATTAAATATGTGTTGACCATGGCCTTGAAGGCAAATTTATGAATATATGAATGAGTGGTTTTGATGATCACCTTATGTGTAACTTATGCCTCGTCTTCTACTTTTGTTGTGAATCTAGGTTATGTTACTATTGTTATGAGCATGTAAATGGTTATGAAAGATCACGTGTAGGTGCTTCCATTAATGAAGTATTAAAGATTGATGACCCCTACCCATGTACCCCTATGTGAATGTGTGAATAGCTAAGTTTAGGAGTCTTGAATGTAATGTGAAGATTGTCTTGCCTCCTATTCTAAATGGTGTTGTGTGGTCTATGCTTTGTTGCGAATTATGGTCTTAATAGGGTGGCTGCCTCAAGATGTTATGGATAGCCATTATGTCATCATGTTGACCAATGTACACACACAATCACATATTATAAATGCTTACAAGTAGTATAGGTCATGGTGTCTAAGTGAAAGGTATTTCTCATATTCACTAGTGTCTACTAATATGCATGTTAAGATGATGTCTATGAAAGTATGATATGTGTTTCCTTAACTAGGATGACTTGATAGGTGTACTAGTATGGGCAAGGGTATGGGACTTTGCCTATGCATTGCATATGTGTGCCTTGATAGGATAGTTTCTAGTTTTTGTTTCTATGTGCATGAATATAAATGTTTGAACATGTGTGACCTTAGTGTTATGTGAAAGGTTTGCTCACATATATGTATACACACACACATGAATGATGATCTAGTCAATAGAGGAGCCTTTAAAGGTGTGCTCAAGTGTATCCTAAACTAGACAATGCTAATGATATATGCTATGTCCATGTGAAAGGGTTTCTCACATAATTTAGGTTGATGAACTCTCATCTATGACCTATGAGCTAAGCATATAGTGAGTCAATCTCCTAAAGTATAATTTTATAAAGTAATGTTAATGAAGGCTTTTAATAAAGGGAACTTAGCTTAGCACCGAGTGAACTTGACAATGGGAGGTGATGGCTTCCCATAGAGGAAGATTCACCCTATAGTTCAACATGTGGTGTTGACTCCCCAAAGAGGGATAATCATACAATGGATTCCCATGAGAGGAGGCCCCAATTCCAAGTGGTATGTAGAGGGACAGTACCTATCTCTTAGTTCCATAAACTATGCTTGCCACATAGGATCTAGCAATGTGATATCAACTAAAATGCTAGCATGTGTTAATGTTATACCTTGGCTAGGTAAGAACACCTTCCATTGGTTTAAGGCTCTACAACACCAAATTCCATGTTTAGCACCCATGGTCTTAGTCGCGTTAAGGCTATAGTTTCCCTAAAGTAAAATGGACAATGAAGTAAATAACTAAGACCCTAACTAGGAAGAATTAAAGGAGATTACTTAGGATAGGTGGAAGTAATGAACCCATCTAGACATTGCACAAGTAGCTCCTTAGGAAGTTCTAGGAAGGTGTTCTAAGTTGTATGATTATGATTATGTCTTTGTGAATGGCATGGTAGTATTTGTCTATTTGTAATGAAGATGTGCATGGTATGATTCTATGTGATGTGGTCTTATTCTTATATGCACTATGTAAGTCTTAATGACTATATGATGAAGGTTGTTGACATGAATGAAGTTGTCTTCACTTATATGTTGATGTATGAATTGAATGTCCCTTTTAAATGCATGTTTTTGCAGGGTTGCCA